>PVKA01020417.1:0-32613 GCA_004027165.1 Ctenomys sociabilis | reverse complement strand
TCCACAGGGAGTAAAGTGTATAGGATGACATCATGTAAAGTGCTGGGCCTGATGTTGCTAGCTCTGAAAGTAGGGGAATGAGGGGGTGACAAGCCAAGGAATATGGGTGGTCTTTATAAACTGGGGAAGCAGAAAAACGTCTATAAGCCTCCAAGAGGAAGGCAGTTCTGCTGAGATCTCGGTAGCTCCATGAACTCCATTTCCAACTGCTGACCTTCAGCACTGTAGGGTAATACATGTGTGTTGTCTCAAACCAATGTGTTTGTGGTAATTCCTCCACATGTAGGGATTCAGAGTGTGACAAACTATGCTCACATTTTTATTAACTGTGAAAATTTTGCAAGCCAATTTTAGTTCGTAAGCTTTCTTTTTCTGATATTTAATGCAACAAGTTCTAATTATTTATACGTTATATCCTTGATTTTGGCCAACAAGTTAGGAGTCTTCACTAGCTAACATTCACTCTAAATGTGCAAATATTGTGTGTTTACTCAGTACCAATCAGTGTAGTCAGCCACTGTGCCTAGTAGTGAACAAAAAATCGAGCAAGACAAAGATAAAAATTCCTTCTTGTACTCAAGAAAATTGCAGCTTAGATGGCAGATTTCATTTATACAGATGAAAATTAAGTGAGTATTGTAAAACCCAGGACATTATATATGTGAGACAAGTACTGTTCTTCTTGGTACGCATTCAGCTTAGCACATCATTTTCAATAGAGGATGCATAGTAAAAACTTTAGAAAAGCAGAGTGTCCTTAGCAACTTGATGGACTTATGTTACAAATTATTAACATATTGAATAAATGACTTCCATGTATTTATTATCTTCCCCTCACTCTGTCTTTTGTAAGAATATTCTTTAATTTCATTTTAGGGATTAGATAGAAATTAATTGAAACAATCATTAAATTACTTATGTAATAAGTAAGTGCTTCACTCAGCTATTTCCTGACCACTGAGGCAGGAATCGAGATACAAAGGCTAACAAAAATAGTTTCTGCTTTTAGGTTAGTTTAGGTGACCATGAAAAATAGCCTTGTAACCAATTAAAGCTGAACATGTTAGTGGCCATTGGCATGGGCACAGGCTAGCTGCAGAGGAGACTCAGGAGGGAAGTAGTCACTTAGGAGCTGAGCTGTAAAGATGAGTAAAGATGATTCCTATGACAGAGTGAGCAGAAGATCATCACAGGTCCCATAAAACAGAGAGATAATCACAGAACATTCCAGAAGGTTCAAGTGCATTCCATTGCTCCAGAGTATTGTATAAAATGCTGGATGCCAGGAGGAATGATCCTGGTGGGAAGCAAAGGTCAAAGAACAGAGATTCTCAGATGCTATTCTAAGACACTGAGATTTTATTCTCCCAGAAAAAGAGAACAATTCCAAAGCTTCATGGTGAGGTTGACAAATGAAAGCATTGCAGAGTGTCCTCATCCTCAGCCTAGCACTCTGGGACTTCTGTGTCTTCTTCAAAAGTGAAAACAACCAGATAAGGTAAATATATTGAATCACTTTGACATCAAAGCAGGCATGGTAGCGCAATTAAAGATGCTCATGAAAGAGAATTTCCAGAACTGATACAGAAGGTATCAAAATTACAGGACAAGTGTGTTGGAAAGGAAAGGGAATAATTTGAAAGGGATTAAAGGCAATATGTCTTTCACCTAGCAAAATTGTTGATATAAGTATCCATGGTATTTTTTTTTAATCACACCTCATAATTGAACTCCAAATTAATGTGGGAGGCTAGAGGTAAACAAAGTGTGTTCAGTTTTTTGAACTTGAACTTGAAGTGATACATAATGCTTATGTATGTTTTTGGAGGAACTGGGGATTGAACTCAGGCCCTTGCACTTGCCAGAGACATGCTTATTCTATTGAACCATCTCCGCAGCCCATAGTGCTTATTTTGTCCCAATTAAATAATGGCTCAATAAATACTTAATGATTATCATTTTAAATGTGCACCAAATTATTGTCCTGTTTTAGCTTGAATACTGACTTCTCCTGCTTGAGATTGTTACTAACATTATGTTTCTATGCATTAATTCTTTCAGCTCTCTCATCCCTCTTTTCAGATAAAGAAGTCAATGCTTAGAGTGGTCAACTGGTTTGTGAAAATCACAGTGAGGTGGTTATAGCATCTGAATGTCAGATTCCTTGAAATTAAGTTTCTTTTCTTACCTAGGCTGTTCCCACTACCAACCTCAGGGCCCCTATTAACACTCGTGCTGGCTTCCTCCTATTCTGGGTTCTTTTATACTCCTGTTCTGTACTGGGAATGAGGAATAGAAAATATTAAATTCTTTGGTGATATTTAGACAATCCAAAGTCATTGTCAGACACACCCATTGGTGATCTCTACTGCATAAAAGAACATGGAACCTGGTTTGGTTAAAACCCTTCCCCCATCCACCCCATCAGAGCCAAATGCACTTGCCCCTGGAGGTGAGCTTCAAATTTGTAGTTGCTAGAGCCTACCTCTCTTCAATATTGTTTTTTTTTGAAGCTGGTTCTGATTTCTTTTTTTTTTCTTTTTTTTTTTTGTCTTTTTTGAGACAGGGTCTCACTGTGCAGTTCAGGCTGGACTTAAGCTCACTTTGTAGTTCAGGCTGGTCTCGAACTCACAACAATCCTCCTGCCTCAGCCTCCTTAGTGCTGGGATTACAGGCATGTGCCACCACGCCCGGCTAGGTTCTGATTTCTGTCACTTGGAGATGAATGCTCTAAAAAAAATGTATAGTGTACAATACAAATTTTTTAGTCAGAAAGACCTAGGCTTAGAAGACAATTTACAGCCTCCTATCTGTATGATTTTAAGCAAGACCCTCCTCTGTATATTGTAGTTTGCTCATCTCTTACATAATGAGAGGAATCTTAGGTGAATGTGAGGATTAACATGATGCTTTCATAGTGTTTGGCATACAGTAAGCTTTAAACTTTAGATATCATTAAATAATAAATACAGTGAAAGTAAGTGAAGGATATATAAAACCATAAGCTAAAAACTTGAATTGTGGGCCCTGTGGAGGTACTTTTGAGCCTGTAGTTTCTCAGGTAAACCCAGCCACTTAGTTCTACAGAATCTCCTCTTATTTTACCTCCTTCCTCATTTTTAAAATGTTCTAAATAGATGAAAAATTGTTCTTTTGAACATTTGAAATTATATTCATATGACAGCAAATAAAGAATTGAAGGTCATGGTGTGCTTAGGAGAAAACTATTAAGATTGTTTGATCTTATTTAAAATGATGACATAAATGCTAAAGAGACGATATTGTATGATCTTAAAAATATAATTTTTTTTTGTATTTTAGGGAAGGTTCTACAGGGTGTTCAGGGTCTCATTTCTAGATCAGACTCGTGGTAATCTTGTTTACAGCCTCCCAAGAGCTGGGATTACAGGCACGTGCCACCATGCCCAGTCTCAATTGCAGTCTCAGTGCATCTGGGGGGGCAGTGCTGGCATGGATTGAACCCCAGGCTCCTGTTAGTGCTTTCAGGAGCTTTAATCTGATGAGCTGTTTGGCCTTTCCAAAAATATTATTGGTCTTAAGCTCAGTAATACATATGAAACTACCACCTTAATATGGGCTGACGAGATAGCTCAGTGGAATAAGCGCTTGTCTGGTGAGTGCAAGGTCCTGAGTTCAATCCATAGTACCACCAAAAAAAGAAAAAAAGAGAAAGAAAATAACATATGTATCACATTAACATATGCAGCTGGATTTGATGCACCAAGACTTTTTTTTTGGTCAGGATTATTGTGCATATGGTCACAGAGAAATGCCTCAGAATTATTATTACTGAATTTATCTCATATTTCACTGAATGATTCTTGTATAGCATTCATCTTTATCATTGATTTAATCTTTGTGTTCCCAATTATTTCTTCCTTAAATATTTCTACAACTCAATGGGAAAATTCCTATACATACCAAGATTCAGCTATTCATTCAAATTCTTTAATAATTAAAACATTCCTAGGGCCAGCCAGATTGCTCAGTGGATTAAAGCCCCAGTTTAGGCAGATGCAGGACTGGGGTTTTAATCCCCGGCATACTGTGCTAGCCCCACCCTCAGGGCACAATAAGCCTATAACTGAGACTGGTGTGGTGACACGTGCCTGTAATCCCAGTGCTTGGGAGGCTGAAATCCGGAGAATCACTATGAGTCTGATCTGTGTAGTGAAACCCTGTAGACCCTGTAATAAATAAATAAATATATATATATATATATATATATATATATATATATATATATGTATATATATGACATTCCCAAAGGTTTTATTCTCTTCTAATGTCAGTTTGGATGTAATAGTGTAATAGCTTTTTAGTTCTTTTTATTTTGTCCAATCCCAGATTTTTAAACATAAGCTTACATTATTTTCATTTCTACATGAATCTCCATAGCATCCCTGGTTCTATCTTCATCCTTTCAATTTTTACTCAGTAGATCTCACAAGATTTTTTATTTACTTGATGAATTTGGAAGAACACAGTTTACCTCACAGCTCTATTTTCTTTGTTGTTGTTACTGTTCTTGCTGCTTCACCGGGAACTGAATCAAGAACCTTCTTCACACTGGCTTGATTCCCCAGCCCTGTCTGTTTTGTGTTTTCTTTCTCTGACAAGTCCTCATTAAGCTGCTGAATTTCTTAGACAGGGCTCAAACTTGGAATCGTTTTGCTTCACCTTCCCATGGTGCCGGGATTACAGGCCTCCACCCCCACACCTGCTTCTTTTGCAATCAATAAAGATTATTGTGGGTATCAGTCAGCTCGTCATTGACCTTTCTGTTCTTTGGTGTTAGTGTTGTTTGTTTCAGTGGATCATAACTCAATTTTTATTCAGTGTGGAATTTCTGCCTTTAAAAATCTAACATGTAGTTTTCTTGCTTTGATTGTTACTACACATATCCGAGCTTGCTCTGTGCAACAGTCATTCTTTGGACTTGTAGCATGTTCATTTTTCAGCTTTTGTCTGTAATTTACTATTCAGAAATGATTGAGTTTCTCCTTAAATTTTTGTCTTATTTTTACTCTTACTAGTTTGGAAGTTAACATATTATAGTTCTGGTCTTGTTTCAAACTGATGGCTTAGAAATTTCTGTTTTTGCTGTTAATCTGATAAGTATCTTTGACCTCTTTTTAGACTATATGAAATCATTAGAACATTTTAACCTAGTAAATCATTAATAAAATCTATTTTTTGCCAATAAAAAATGAAAGAAATAAATATGAAAGAAAGAAAAGCTGAAAAAGGCTCATAAATACATAGGTCAATATGTACACTGAAGTTGTCATACAGGAAATGATGAATTTTTAAATCTAATGTTAGCACTGGCTTTAAATCATATTTCACTTTACCAGAAATAAAAAATTCATTTTGGTTGGTAGTGTTTCACTATACTTGAAGCAGAGATATTTAAATGGTCACTAGGTAAACATATTTTGGTCAAAGAACTTAGACTTAAAAAAATATGTGTTTAGAGGAAGCAAGGGAAAAGAAAAAAAGGAAACAAAGAACTTTTTAATTTTATGTTTTGTTTTTGGCAGGTTCAGTCCGTCTTGAAGGTGGGGCTGGTACAGCACGTGGTGCCAGGAATCAAATCACGGTCCCCTGTGCGTGCCTAAGCTTGCTTAAGCAGGTGCTTTAGCCCTCTGAGCTATCTCTCCGGCCCCAAAGCTTCTTAAAAGAGACGTTGAAGGGAACATAGGGGAATAGGAAAAAAAAACAAGATATCATGGAAGGCACAAATTCCTTCAGATAAATGTGATCACTATACCTAAAATGTATCAATAAATTGAAATAAATAAAAATATTTAGAGACAAATACCTGGAGTGGCCCAGCCTTTACTGCTATTTATTTCTTTATTTTTAATAGTACATGTTTGCAGTATTATTGTAGACAGCTAAGTTAGATGGAAATATTCTAGGCAGGAGGTAGGAATAGGCCGCCAAAGGAGTCAGTGCAGATGATACAGTACAGCTTAGGAGGGGCACACACTGAAGGCCGATTCTCAAGGCAGAGGTGGAATGACTGCCCTTAATACCTTCCAAAGGAACAAATGATAATGATTGATATCCCACATAGGCATCAGTCACCCTGGTGGGCGCCCAAGACCTCCTTACCCGTCCCTCCCAGGAAAGGCCCTTGTTCCTCCCACGAACATCTGCCGTATGATCTGCTACCCCACTGGGTCAACATCACCTAACCAGCTATTCTTGTAATCTTATTGGCTGACCATATTTTCTCCCACCTGAAGTCCACATCATGATTTTGGACCCACGCATGGTGTTTCAGAAATCTAGCTGGGTAGGAGTTTAATATTTCTCTTATGCCATTTGTGGGTCCTATATCATTCCTAAATCAGTACAATGCTTATGTCCCTTGGGTAAATGTACATAACACATTTTATTTCCTTTTTTATCCTGTTTTCCTACCCTTTCTCACTCCCCATTGTTCTGTACCTCTCCCCACTTGAGAAAAATCACTCTTCTTACTTCCTATTACTTATCTTTTATTTTGTATCTTTATTTATAAATAAAGATCCTCATATCTGAGAAGTCACATGCCTTATTTATTTCATTTAACAATATGGTCACAAGGTGTATCTATTTTCTATTTATTTTTACATAAATTAAAACAATAAAGTCAGTGTATGAAATGCAGACAAAAGCATTATTTGACATTTTATTAGCAATAATAACAATCTGACTGTTTGCTACTATTCCTTTTTTTATGTATGTATTTAGTTCAGGGTCTACGGGGTCTCACTACCCAGATCAGATACATAGTGATCCTCCCATTTCTTGCACCTTGAGCAGGGCCAGCATGACATATATAAATAAATAAATAAAATAAAAAAACACAACCACAAAATTGTAGTTACCATATGGAGTGATTTATGTCTGAAATCCCAACATTTAGAAGAAGGCAGGGGAGAACTGCCAAATTTGAAGCCAACCTGAGCTACGTAGTGAGTTCAAAGTCAGCCTACTTTATAAGATCTTGTCTCAAAACAAACAAACAAAAAAACCCTGTAAGTTTTGACTTAATTAAAAACTTATGATACACTAGCCGTATATTAACTTCCTTGGTCCTACTCTAAATGTTTTTATCCCTGAAAGAGTTAGGTCACATAATTCTTTATCCTGCAATGTTGACTACTGTTTAACCCCCAGAAATACTCCTTTCTTCCCAATAACTCTCTAAAAAGTTTAACCTGTATTTTAATTGTGTATTAAAATTCTTGTGGCTTTCAAAGTTATATACAAAGAACATGGTTCACATATAATGTACACTTACAATTAGGAAAATAATCTCTTATTTTCTATGATCACTACCCATGATGAATTCACTAAGTGGAGTGCTTATAAAAAATACTCCATGTATGTTTTATCAGGTACATCTTTTTTCATACTCCACTGTTCAAGTAGTTAAATATTGAACATTCATTATTCCATTTGAATTTTTTGGACAAAATATGTATTTTTACAGCATAACCTGGAAGTATTTATTGAGGATCAATACATCAGTGATGTATAGAACACTGTTCTAAGCAGAATCAAGAGATTATCATACTGTTAATAATAATTAAGATTGATCAAACATCTACCAAACTTCAGTCAACACTATGTATTGTACACACAACCTCTCATTTAAGAAGTGGAAAAGATTAAGGAACAAGATGTAAAAGTATGGTTCAATGAGCTTGCAATGATTTATGACTTAAACCAAGAAGTTCTGGTGGAAGAATTTGAACTTGAGCAAAATTTTGAAGAAAAGATGGATCACAGAGACAGTGAGGATTTTGGACAATGAAAAGCAGGCAAACCTCAAAGAGTTGGCTCTTCAAGACCCTGTGGGGCCATGTTCCCTGGTTTGCAGTCCGTGGCTCACTTGTGTGTGTTGTGTATGGCTCACTGTGGAAGCATCACAACAGCTTTCTAATCCTCACAACTAACACTGAATCAGAACAACAACTAGCAGTTCTTCACCCAGAAAGCATCTGGGGCTGTGCAGAGAATCCCCACTGAGCCCTTTGGCCTTCAGAGTGGTCAGAGGGAAGCAGCTGCCATTAATAGCACATTTTGCTTGAAAAGAGAAAAGAGTCATCTGTATTTAACAAATGGGTTTATAATTAGACATACATAGACTGTGTTTTGTTCACTTGTCATTTGTATTGATTGAATTGTTTGAACTTTTCAGTTTTGTTGGTTGCATTCCAGAGCCAAGAATTTACTCCCTTTGAATACCCATGTGCTGCAGGAGAAAGGGAGTGGCAATCAGAAAGAGTTTTTTTCTAAAGAATTCTTTCTTGTGTTATTTGAGCATAATTTCTTACTTCTGTGCTGCTTAGTTTAGTCTGCTGTTTGCCGGGTCTCCTAATTACACTGCATAGTTAATTATGTAGAATACTGCTCTCTCTGTTTGTACCAATCCACCCATTTGTCTATCCATTGTTCCATGATAAGAAAAACCTGAAAAGTTCCCTTTTCTTAGGGCATCATTGGCCTGCCATTTGGAAAGAAGCAGCAGGTCTCTATGCACTGGAGGCAGGTGGAGGTTTAGTGTTTGAGTATTATTGCATATCTATAGTCTCTAGTTAGCTGCAGTGTAATTACTTTTCTGTTTCTTATAAATAGATTCTTATTCTCTTTAATATCATACCAACTCCAATTATCTTTTTAGCTAATTTATAGGAATTTGGTATAAAAGTAACAGGTTACAGACTTTGTCATATATTTTCACATAAATTTGTGTATGAGCATAATAAAATACAGAAAATGATTACTTTTTACAATGTACTGACACATATAAGTATTGAATATAAGCAATGAATATATCAATACATACATTGTCTGTTGACATATGCTCATCATATTAACATACACAGATGCACACAGATCCCATACTGAAACTATTATTCATGACATAATCAATATGCCTTGATGAAAAGATTACACAATACTAAAGCATAATGCATGTAATGGTAAAAATCACTGCATAGGAAAATCAAATTTTCACTGTGTCCATTTAGGCTTTACTGACACAACCTGGAAGGAGATTGCAGCCACTGGCCTACCTCACCACATTTTGTGTCCCTGACTCCATTTTGTCTTTTATCTTCTTTCCTTCTGATTTTTCCTGAGTTTTCCCTCCTAGTTACCTTGAATACCATTGACAACAGGCTTGATTGATGAGCGTTTTACGACCAGCATTGAAAGTTTTTCATGTCAACAGAGCTCTGCGTGACTGGACCAGAGAACAGCCTGAGGTAGTGATCAGCCTAGAAGATGCCAGGCCAAGATGACCTGGGCTGCTGTCATGGAAGCTGCCCATTCACAGCTCTGCCCCTTCCACCTGTTCACTCTGGGGCTGCTGTGAGCACTTCTGAGACAGATCTCGGGTCTCCTGACCTCCGTTTTCCTTGTGGGATCCCACAGAGAATGGACATTCATTCCCTGGTTCACCGCCCCAACCCAGCTGGCTTCCTAGGATGAGAGCTTGAGTCCACCCATTAGGCCGTCTGAAAGAGGGGCTCAGCCTTCTCACTGGTGCTGTGTTTATTCTGAACAAGAAAAAAAAGGTAGCACTATACATAGAATGCCTCCATTCAAAGATCACTGTATTGGTTTAAAGGTCATTACTGGAGTTAGAGATAGATTTTATTCAATACTTGGCAAATATTTCTCGAGAGTCTCTCTTGATCTTGCAGGTAGGCATCTTCAGCCACTGCCCTGGGTCAGCTTCCTTATCTCTTTGTCCTGGTCTTCATTTCTACTTCAAAGGACTCCAGTCATGTTGGATCATGTCTCATTTCACCTTACCTTAATCGCCTCGAAATAGAGTCACATTCTGAAGTCTGACAGGAACCCCTGCCCAGCTCAAGGCATCACTGAACTACCTGTTACAAGCCAATGTGGAGCCTCATTTTTGTGAGATCTGGTGACCCATGCTTTCCTCAGCTTTGAATCTCCCATATTCCTCAGGGAAGGTGTGTGTTTGGAGAATGTCAATATTCCATCAAAGGAAATATTCACACTCAAAAACGTCTGAGAAGTTACAGATTAATCACCAATTCTTAATTGATTCCTGATCAAAATTAAGTAAATGCCCTTCGGGATGGGTTTTGATACATAAGTAAATTTCAAAGAATTTCATGAGGCGCCAGGCGTGGTGGCACATGCCTGTAATCCCAGCACTCGGGAGGCTGAGGCAGGAGGATTGTTGTGAGTTCGAGACCAGCCTGAGCTACAAAGTGAGCTCGAGGCCAGCCTGAACTGCATAGTGAGACCCTGTCTCAAAAAGACAAAAAAAAAAAAAAAAAAGAATTTCATGAGGCAGTAGTCCTCCTGTGCTGTTCTAGGAAAATATTTTGTTTAGAATGAATGATTCTGTATTTATATCCAAGGAAAGGAAGATAATAGATTTTTTTATTAATAACAAAGAGGTTCTTAGACCATTGTAATACATAAGCCAGATTTTTAGAGACTTCTTACAGGATCAAGACTTTACTTTTAATCTTATAGAAATGTGGGGTATCTGAGTAACAGTCTAAAATATTATAAGGTAGGCTCTGCCTGTTAGCAAATTTATTAGTGGGAAAGAATACTGGGGAGGAGGGAAGTAGGTTACGAATGAATGTATTTGTATTTTATTTTTTAAATTTTGTATAGGATTTCACTACACAGCTCAGACTCAGAAATCCTCCTGTCTCAGCTTCCTGAGCGCTGGAATTACAGGTGTGTGCCACCACAACCATCTGAGTGGTCTGCACAGTGAGCCTGAGGGTGGGTCTGGCACTGAATGTGGTACTGGGGATCAAATTCTGATCCCCACGTTTGTCGAAGCAGGCAGTTGGTACACTGAGTTATCTTGCAGACCCTGTATTTGCTATTTTAACATCAATCTGCCTACTTATGCCTTGAAATGAATTTTGAAAGGGGATGTAATTGATAAATCAAACATGTATTTCAGCCATTTAGAGTCCAAAGCCAAGAGGAAGGCTTTTTGCAATTGTAATTCTGCTGCAGTGGTTTTCAAACCATTGGCAATTTTCATGAAGATTGCGGGTGCACAACTCAAACACACACACAGTCTAGGTCTTTATCCTCGGTAGTGCCCTGCAGCATTTCTAAGTCCAACTTCTGCTTTTATTCCATCTCAGTAGGTTTCATTAAAGTGCTGTTTCTCACAGTAGGCTCAGTTTGTAGTACACTGGGTCTGCACTGCGCAGCTTGAGAAGCACTGGAGTCTCAGAGAGGCATCATCAGCCTGGGATCCACAGGGCAGGCAGAGAGTCAGTGGAGAGGGAGACACAGAGCCAGGATCAGAGTTTCCAGGGGAGTAAGAAGACAGGATGTGGGGCAAACAGAGAGTAGGCAGGCAAACACACTGAACAGACTGTTGTATTGTGGTGCCTCGGAGAGGATCCTGGGATCTGACACATTGTGTTCAAGTACCAGCTTTGCTACTTACAAATTTGCAGCTTTGCATGAACATCTAATCATTCTCTGCCTCATTCTGCAACCTATGAAATAGCACCTGTGAATGACCGATCCCTCACCAAAGACTGAGGACTGTAATATTCATCTATTGTGCATCCATAGCACCTCCAGGAGGCAGAGACAGTTTTGATGTCTTTAGTATCTGTATTTTATAGTTATTTTCAGGAGGACAAAAATCACATAGGATATCTGTTCGAATGAAGTAAACATCTATCATAGCAAAAAGCTGAGCTCTAAGGATTTTCTAAAACTCTTAAAAATACATAAATCAGGTGAAGTAAACTCATCTAATCCCTAAGTGTCATGCAACTTGCTGTCTATATCATGATGTACCCGTGTTAGCTTGCTTATCCATATGAGGGGATAGATTAAGGCTCTAGTAAACAGTGAGTTAATGAAAATGCAGTTTACTGCTTGAAGACAACTTTCTGCAGCCTTTCTGTGTGCCTTGGATTAATTTTCATTCTTCTATGCTTCAAGGATGTTCCTGGGAAAGAGCCTTGGGAGAAGGAGAGACAAAGACTGTCAGCATTATGGCAGAGACTGGATTATCATCTTTATTAAGATAATATCTCCCCCAGCACAAAGGATGAGTACATTCGCTAGCAAGTTGCTTGAACACATTGCAGTCTCCTAAACGTGAAGGTCATCGCTATGATCCAAACCTACTGTGTGTAAAGCGTTCAGGAAAAGCTACCTCCGACTCACCCCAGGGGATGCTGGGAGGTGGAAAGAACAGATGGAACTTGAAGGTCATGCTATCTGCTGTGCCAGGAGAATAAAACCTTTTGTCTGTGACCCTGTAGTCTTTTTTTTTTTTTTCTTCTGCCAGCATCTATGAAACTATGACAGGCTAACTTGTTAGCTTGCAAATACAAAATAAATATATAAAACAAAAAAATGTTGGATGTTAGGCTTATTACAGTTCTTGATAATTTGACAATTCCTAGCCACATAATAAGCACTCAGTAAATGCAAGCCTGTTAACATTATGTTATTTATCAATGTGACAATGTGGCAATCATTTTAATTAAGCAACTACTTGTCATTAAAGCATGACTGCTATATTCTAGCGCAATGCAAGGTGCTTCAAAAGCCAAGTGAGACAAAACCTCTGATGTTATTCTGGAAAGGAAGATACCTGCACGTAGATAATTGTAACCTGTCCAACTACTGCAGTAGGCATATTCAGAAATGTGTAGAGCTAGGAAGAACCAGAATCTACCATTGCCTAAATTGTGAGAAGAGAATGAAGCACTGGGAAATTGATAAGGGAAACTTTAAATTGCTATGGGAACACGTGACCCGAATTTTAACAGCTGACCATGTGGGTTGGATTTGTTACTCACTGTGTCAACAATATTGTGCTATTGTTTTAATATTATTTACTGTTACTCTGGAGGCTGTGTCTCCAGAAACCTATGTTGAAATCCTCCCTGGAAGTTATGAGTGTGATTTTATTTGAAGACAGTTCTTTACAGACATAACTAAGATGTAGTGCCCAAGGAAGTCAGTTTCTGGTGTCGTCAAGAGCAGGTTTCTCACTTCCAAGTTCCCAGTTCTTTGTGCTGTTTGTGGAAAAATTCAGTCAGGACACACAGCAAGTGGAGAAGTAAAGGTAGAGCTTTGCAAGCGTATACAGAATTTGACATTCAAAGGAGAAGGTGGGCAGCGCCGCTGAGGCATCTGCGAAAGCGCGAGTTTGGATTCCATTTTCTGCACACAGAATTCCTCCCAGGGCTCGGGGAACTATGGTGATCAGGAGGCTTATCACACCTCCCTTCTGGGTTAACTTGGAATATTGATATGTGCAATGCCTTTTGTTCCTTTCCTTCATATTCCCTTTCATATTCCCTTTCGTATTCCCTTTCGTATTCCCTTTCGTATTCCCTTTCATATTCATGTTCTTCTAGGGGCCTTATTCATATAAGAATCTAAATCAAGTCTCAGCCCAAGGAGGAAAGGTCTTTAAAAAACACTTCCTGTTCTTCCTGGGTGTGGTAGGGCGCACCTGAAATCCCAGGTCTTGGAGGCTGAGGCAGGAGGCCTGCTGTGAGTGCCAGGCCAGCCTGAACTTCACAGTGAGACCTTGTCTCAAGACACCAAAAGCAAAACTAAGCCAAAGAACATAAGTTCTTCCCTATCTGATGTCATGGGGTGTAGGCCACCATGGCCCCCAGGAATACTGTGCACCCTGTTTTGGAAACAGTGGGCCAGATATTGGAAGCAATATTCACAGGATTGTTATAACGTTGAAACATTACCATCCTCTGTGGGACTGTGTTAGGTCTGAGACCCAGGAAGAGGTGATGAAGGCATTATGCTCTGCTGGCTTGTTTCTCTTCTTAGCTGTAACTGGCCAACAGCCAGGCACTCTCCTTCCCCTTTGTGGTCAACAGGGTCAGGGCTCAATCCCAAATCAATGATGTCTTGGTAAGGTGGAAAGACAGAAGGTGGCACACAGCAGACACTGCAGAAAGACTGGGGACAGCGGGAAGTGGGCAGCCACGTTGAGTTCAGAGTCACAGCTCAGTTACACACATGTGAGCGAAAGCACACGGAGGGCTCCAGGTGAACACGGAGGTTGGCCCAAGAGTGGATGCCCTGCCGACCCCCTTCTGCCCCTAAGCTACCAGAACGGAAGGAAAATACACTATTTATATTATTATTATTATTTTTTTTTTTTGTCTTTTTGAGACAGAGTCTCACTATGCAGTTCAGGCTGGCCTTAAGCTCACTGTGTAGCTCAGGCTGGTCTTGAACTCACAACAATCCTCCTGCCTCCGCCTCCCGAGTGCTGGGATTACAGGCATGCGCCACCACGCCCGGCTCACTATTTATATTATTTTACCTCACCTTGTTTGTGGTATTTTGTTACACTAGCCTGAGGAAACAATATCCTGTTTCATCACTACTGTCCTCAATATTGTCCTTAAAGATGATAGCATCTTTAAGAATAAAAGTAAAAATAAAGACTCAGTGGCCAGAGAGAAAAGAAATAAAAGGTATGGTTGAAACATATGGTGGGCATTTAAAAAAATTACTACATTGCCATTAATTCTCTTCTAAACACTTTACTTTGTATCTGATGTACTGATCTCATTACTCTTTTTTTTTTTTTTTTTTTTTTTGTCTTTTTGAGACAGGGTCTCACTATGCGGTTCAGGCTGGCCTTAAGCTCACTTTGTAGCTCAGGCTGGTCTCGAACTCACAACAATCCTCCTGCCTCAGCCTCCCAAGTGCTGGGATTACAGGCCTGCGCCACCATGGCCCAGCATTGATCTCATTACTCTTGAGGTCTCTGAAGCAGTTCCAGAAACCATCTTTCTTGAGTTTGCTCTTCCATGATACCTTGGTGTCCTCAATTGATTCAAATTACTCACCTTTGGGGTCTCTTAACTGAGAAAAAGCTAGAAGTGACCCAGCACCAGATTTGCAAAGAAAGTGGGTAAGAACATAACATAGGATTTGTATAGAGAGGTTGCCAGTGTATTGTTTGGGATGGTTTTGAACTCACTATGTAGCTCAGGGTGACCTAAAAGTCATAGTGATCCTCTTGCTTGAGCCTCTTGCATGCTGGGATTATGAGCATATGCCCTCATCCCGGGCCTGATGCTCTGTACTTTCATGCGCCTCTTCATCTGTTAGCAGCACTCATTGTATTTCTTTATTGTATCGTGTGAAGGTACTCATGAAAGAGGACTTTCGGATCTGTTGCAGAAAATAGCAAGAAAGGTGGGATAGGTGTGCTTGAAAAGAAGGATCATATTTTTAAGGGGGTTAATGATAATATGCCTTTTGCTGTAGCAGATTTTTAAAAAAAAATAAAGCATTCCTCATATATTTTGATCAGCCTGTATGACCAAGAAATGTAACCTCCAGAAATGACAAATTGCCATAGGTCACTATATGGGGAGATAAATGGTGGCTGCTGAGGCTGAAGAATGACCCTTGGATCTTGATGTGTAATGTTATAATTATGGACTACTGGACTATATTGGAATATTTTGCTGAATTCACTCACCATTATTTAAATAATAATGGAATACCCTTCTCTGACAAAACTGAACAATAAAAAAGGGGATATAAATGAACGACCATTTTGTATCGGCATATTCAAAATAGTTAGGACAGATACACAGCTATTTTCTTTTAATTCAATGTGAAGAAAGATTTGTACTAATAGTGTTTGTGGACAGGATATCATGTCTGCATCTTATACTATGAATAACCACTTCGAAGACAACAGTATGCAATGTATTAATTATTGAAACTGCTCTACTAATCACTTTTGAAACTGTCTCATAGCTATTTGTTCCTCAATAAAATTATTAAAAAATAAAGTAGTAGGGCCGGCCAAACAGTTCAGCTAATTAACGTGCCTGCTTAAGCAGATGCAGCAGTGGCCTGGGTTTGATTCCCTGGGCCTGACTTGCAGACACCCCACCCCCCTCCAGAAGCACGCTGAGCGTGGTGGTGCATGTCTGTAATCCCAGTTCTTTGGGAGGCTGAATAGAGGATCACTACAAGTGGATCTAGTAGTGAGACCCTGTAGACCTTAACTAAAATACAAATACAAATAATAATAATCATAAAAGAAAGCAAACTAATTTTAGCCGGGTGTGGTGGGACAGGCCTGTAATCTTAGCACTCCGGAGGCTGAGGCAAGAGGATTGTTGTGAGTTCGAGACCAGCCTGAGCTACAAAGTGAGTTTAAGGCCTGCCTGAACTGCATAGTGAGACCCTGTCTCAAAAAGACAAAAAAATAAGTAAATAAATAAAAAATAAAATAAATTAATTGGTCATCATAGATCAGTTGGATGGAGGTGGTAAGGAGACACAGGCAGTCTTCAAGCAAGTTCTTTCCTACCCATTTCTACAGGCGTATGAAAAGGAGGCATTATTTTGGGTGTTTACTTAGTTAAAATCTTCTCACTAAGGAATGCTGGGGCCTCTGTCAGAGCACTGGGAAGCTTTGAGATCCGCCTCCTTAGTGGGTCTCACCCTGGGTGGGGCTGGGGGAAATGATCAGAGTTAAGGTCCTTTCACAGGAGGGGTGATTGAACAGTTGAAGGCTTTTCCTCCTGGTGCATAAAAAAAAAACAAAGTATAACCCACCATAAATATTACTTCAGTTCAATATGGGGAGAGAAGTCTATCTAAAGGTAGTGTCCCTGGAGATTGACTATATAAAGAATCTTATTAGAATTGCCTTTGAAATCTAGCCAACGCCTAAGAGCTCTTAATTTCAGTTTAACAGCACTACACAAAACCATTATCCTCTGTTTTTAGAAAATCACACAATACAAGGAACCCCCACCCAAGCCTCCAGCCTAAACAAAGTGAAGAGCAGGAAAAGGGTTTGAAGTTCTGTGTTGCTTCTTCAACACAAGGGAGCGTTTTCTTTAAAAAAAAAGTTTAACAGAATGTAAGAATATTTTTGTAGATTCAAAAGTCATAATAAAACAAAACTTGAATACTGATTCATTTTGTGATTCAGAACATTTTGCCCTTAGGAGCTTCTAATTCACACGTAAAACAACCTTCATACACACAACTATGGACCCCGTAGATAGGCGTCCACACGCTTATGCACATGCTCTCAAGCACATTTATAGAGGGTTTTTATTTTTATTTTTTTTCAGAACTGGGGGTTGAACTCAGACCCTTATGCTTGCCAGGGAAGCGTTTATTCCACTGAGTCATCTCCTTGGGCCTTGTTCAGACACATTTCAGGTGTAGAAAGGAAAGTTTGTGACAGAGCAGTAAAGTTTCTGTATGCAACCAACAACCAGATAATTCAACAGAAAGTGCTTCAAATGCAGGTTAAAAGAATATCTGAGCTGACAAGTAGAAAGATTTATTTGCAACTACGAAACAGTGAGTGCGAAGTTTTCTAAGTGGACATGACTGGCTTCGGAGAACAACATAGGAAACCAAGTTCTTTTCCAGGGGACTCCCCTTTGCAAGCCTAATTTGAAACCCTGGTGGTGTAAACATCCTTACTGTCTGACAGACAGCTCTGCCACCCTTTGTGGTCAGGGCTTTTAAAGTTCATCCTGCTTCTTTTCATTTTCATAGTGCAATTCTGGTGAATACCCCTTAGCATCACAACTAGATCTATGCGTTTTCAGCTTCAACAATTGAAGTTTAGGAAATGGTCTTCAAATGCAGAACAAAAACTGGTGACTTAAGAGTATTTTTCTTCATGTTACCTGTGTATTTGGCTTTGCAACCTAGAGTATTTTTATTGACTGATGTTCATGGTAGTGAAACTTTGCTCTTTAAAGATGAATTTAAGTTTTAAGTATCTATGTGCTTGAGATTCATGTGCGTTAAATAAGACAAATGATTAATTTAAAAAATCTAACAAGAATTGATTATGAAATAAAGATCTTGAAAATGTTATTCATGCAGCTGATTCTGAAGGAAATGGAGCATTCATGATTAGAATCTGCAGCAAAGGAAGCCCTTTGTACATTCAAATGTAGATTGCATTCCACAAAGCACAGGAAGAAAAAACAATAATGTTTTGAAAAAGTGGGATACATTCTTTAAGAAAAACTGAAATCTGGAAAACCTTAATTTGTATAAAATAGCATTTTTCTGTCTCTTTTAGAAAAATAAAATGTGCTTTTTCACTTCTGTACTTGACTATCCTAGTTCAATGGACTAGGAATGCCAACTATGAGCTGCAGGGTCAGTGGGCACTCTTTGCCATTTGGGTTCAGTTGGATTTGAACCTCTCCATACTGGGCCCCATAGGGCCTCTGGCCCTTTCTCCTCTGCAACTGTTGGGGCCCTCTAAGGACCACATCTTCTACATTCCCCACAGCATTTTCTACATAATGAGTTTAAAATTCCTACAGTAATAAAATTTAAGTAGAGATTGGAATAATAAGGATCGGAGTAAATGCCCTGAATACTTGTACTTCTGCTCTCTTAGAGGAGAAGAGCTTTGATTTTTCTAACCAGGGCTGTTTTCTTGTTCTTATTAACAAAAATTGTTGACAATAATAACCATAATGTATCTGCCCAGTTTGGTGAGCTACTTTTAAACATTAGAAAGAGTTAACCTTAAGGTCATGGGCTGGTAGAACAGGGGCAACTTCTGCAGCTCTAACTTTGGCTTTTGCTTACATAGGATATTTGGGAGTACTTCCAGCCATCAGGTTTAATGGTATCAGGAATTATGGGTAAAACAGCGTGATTACGTCACTTTGCTGAGCTAGGGCACAGAGACACTGTACAATACATGAAGATAGAAAGGATTCCATATGAAAGAAGAAAAATGGGTCACACCACACTTAAAATTTCAATCAACTTAAAATGCATGCAGTTTTACAAACAACATGCATTGTAAGCTGGAGAATACAAATATACTGCAATACTTTTATTTCATCATAAATCTATTCAAAGAAAATTGATAAGTTAACATATTTTAATTTTTATATATTGCATATGATCTTATAAAGAGCTACCAATAAGCTTATTCAAGTGACCATTTGGAGAATTAAAAGGTGTTATGGTTTGTGCCTAGATGTCCCCCAAAAGCCTCATGCCGTTGTGGAGTGGCTTTTAGAGCTTGTGATTAAATCCTGATCCAACGCTGGGATTATGGGTGTGAGTGCTGCACAAGCACACGGGCAGACAATCTGCATATATACAAAGGAGGGGACACAGGCTAGCTAGCACTTCCATTACTGCTCCTCCTCTGGCTCTTCGCTGTTTTCCACCACCAAGATATGTGCCACTCTGCCTTGGGGCCAGCTGAGTACGGACTGAAACCTCCACTAACTGTGAGCTAAATAAGCCTTTCCTTTTTTAATTTTGGGTATTGGGTAGTTTGTCCCAGCAATAAGGTAAGAGTAACTGAGGCAGATGGGATTTTTTTTTTCCTTTATTCAAAGGTGTCCTTTAAGTTCTGATTCTTTAAATAAGATTTCATTTAAACCTGCTGCTTACAATATTTGCTTTGTTATTATAACTATTTGGTGATTTATGCGATAATGACATTTCTATATGTAAACGTAATGATTCACAGTTTAGGTAATAAGTGCCCTATAATGGGAATGTAATAACAGTTTACATGCTGTTTACATGCAGTGCTAGGAGTTAAAAATTTGTCAGATCCAAGCTCACTTACATTAAAGACATTATGTGACAAAATATAGTTATCTTATCTCTCTGAGACTCAAGTTTCTCATGCACTATACACATCTTTATTTACTTCCTAGACTATAATAAAGATTAAAAGAGATGTTTTAGAGTTTGGCAGAACACCTGGCCCATAATTCTCCATAAGTAAAAATGATGACTGTCTTCCCGTGCTGTTCTGTAATCAACTAGTTACAGATTTATTATTATTTGTTATTTTATGTCATCATGTACTTTATTCAAATCATTTCCCTAGTTTAGTCCTTATCTTATTTTCTCGCCATTTAATAGGTATTCTTCCTTGCATGTATTTCTGTAGATTGTCAGCTGCAACATTCAACCTTGCTAGACTGGAATTTTTAAGTGATACAAAGTTCTTAGCAGAATAAAGTTTAACTAAAAAAATAAAAGAATGACATAGATACCATGTGACTAGGGGCATAGCTAAAATCCTGAATGACAGAACAGAACAGAGAAAGCTTGGCTGACTTGAAATTTTTTCATTGGTTTTGAATCCAGTGGCACTGGCACAGAAGAATGGCACTGCATTTGCCATTAATACTACAAACAAGTGGTGATTGAAGACCTGTGTTGGGTGCACCGCAATGGAAGCAAATCGCCTCATATTTGAGTTTCAGCTTCTGTGTAATATGTATCTTATTGACTGGATTGCTAGAAAGGTCAGCAAAACCAGTTTATAGTATTTCATTTTAATAGCTATGGATAGGTTCTGTTTTGCTTTGTTACCTGTATATGGTGGGGGTAGTTTTTAAGCATAGCAAAGAGATTCATGTGCAGAGTAACCAAAAATTAACTAGTACCATCACAAGAATTATATTCTGAAATGAGCTGTAAAGACAGTTTTAATGTACACTTAGGTTGAAAGAAATTGACAGCTATTGTGGATAAAAGAATATTTCATCTTGAAAATACATCTTTAGAATGTACTCCTTCAGAAGAAATATTCAGTATCACAATTGTCTGCCTAATAATTGCCAAGGAAATACTGATTATTAATTAATCATGATAATATCTTGAACACTGAAACTATTAGATTAAAATTTCATTTTATTAGAAATTATACCCATTCTTTACAATCTCTCAGGAGACTGAAGAAGCAGAAATATTTCCCAATTAATTCTATGGGAAATACAGTAATTCAACATTATTATAATACCAGAGTCAAATAGACTTTACAAAAAAGAAACTTTAATTTAATATCTCACATGAACATGTAAAGTTCCTTACCAAAATATTAGCAAATGAAATGTGGCAGTGTATAAAAGGAGTAATACATCATAACTGATTGGAATTTATCTCAGGTAGGCAAACTTTGCTCAACATCTGAAGATTAAAAATTAATCACAACAGACCAAAGAAGAAAAATCACAGATCATATTAACATATGCAGAAAAAGCATTTGAGAAAACCCAATACTTACTCATGACAAAAAATTTTAGTAAGCCAGGGATAGGTTTTCCTTCTTAACTTGTTAAAAAATATCTATCCAAAGCCTATAATTAACTACATATGCAGTCATGAATAATGTGAAGGTTTCCAACCAAGATCAAGAACAGGGCAAGAATGTTGCCTCTTTCAACTGATATTTAGCATTAGACTGGAGGAAATTAACTATTACAATAAAAGATGAAAATTAAGTTAAGGCTCTACACATCAAAAAGAAATAAAACTATAATTATTCTGTATAGACATGACTGTCTATACAGAAAATCCAAAATCATCTACAGAAAACTACTAAAATTAAATAGAAAGATTATATCAAATATTTTTGTCACAAGTAAATCACATACCCAGGTACTACCATTAAACGTGGAATTTCAAGTGAAAAATAAAAATAATCTATATTGATAAACTTTTCCACAAATATATAACTTAGTTATAAAGCTAACAAAATGTGCCCAGGATGTATCTTGGAAAAAGGTTTAAAGCCTTGATGAAATAAATGATAGAACTAATTAAATGGATTTTCCATGTTCATGGGTAGGAAGAATCTGAGTCCTTAAGAGGTCAGTTCTTCCTCCTGTGATGTCAATAGGTTTAATTTTAACTCAGCCAAAATCCTAGCAAAGTATTCAGTGGATATTGACAAGAAGCTTACATGGAGAGTCAAGAAAAACCATATGAGCCAACATGGTATTCAAGAAAAAAAAGAAGAAGAAAATTGGAGATGTTGGCTGGGGAGATAGATTGGTGGTCTACGTGTAGTGAGACCCTGTATCAACAAAGCAAAACAAAAATTAATAAAAAATTGGAGGCTTGAAACTACCTTATTTCAAGATTTATTACAAAGTTCCTGTGATCAAAACAGTATAGCCCTGGTCCTATAATGGGCAAGTAGATCAATGGAAAACTGTAAAAATATGCGTGTAAGTTTAGTCATTTGTCCTTCAATAGAGGAGCAGAGACAGTACTGTCGATAAAAAGTAGCCTTTTTAACGCACAGTTCTGGAGCAAATTGAAACCCAAATATAAAAACTAAGAACCAGATGTTATCACTTTCACAGTATACTTAGATTTTCATGTATTCAAATATATCACAGATTTGAATCCAAACATAGACTGTGATACTTCTAGGAAAGAGTACAGGAGAAACACCTACAGCGTGGTGATGACTATGAAGATGGAACAAAAGCATTCTCCCGGAAACCATAGCTGAGAAGCTGAACCTCATTAACATTAAATGATGTTGCCCTAAAAAAGAGAGACTAGCGAGAGAACAAAAAAGCAAGCCATGGGCTCAGAGGAAATATTTACAAAAGACATGTCCGATACAGGACTGTTACACAAAATATTAAAAAAAAAAAAAAAAAAACTACAAAAAGGGTTTCAACAGAAAGAAAATGGACAGTACATGTAAAATATGGGTGAAAGTCCCCAAGAAACACCTTACCAGAGAATGTATACGGATGAATATTAAGAGATGCTCCACATTACATATCACCATGGAAAGGCACATTAAAACAAAAGATTAGAATACTGTTACACCTTTACTGATGTTTGAAATCCATAACCTGAGAATACCACACGCTGACAAGGATGCAGAGCCAGAAGAACACCCCTGCTGATGAGGATGCAGAATTATCCAGCCACTCTGTACAACACTTTGACAAGTTCTTATAACATTGAATGTTCTCGTGTCCAATCGTGTAGTAATCTTGGCCCTTGGTATGTACCCGAAGGAGCAGGAAACTCCATCCATTCATACCAAAACCTGCATACAGATGTTCATACCCACTGCTTTCCTAACTGGAAAAACTTGGAAGCTACTAAGATGCTGATCTGGAAAAGCACGTACCAATTCTCATGCATCCGGGCAGTGGAATATTATTCAGTGCTTAAAAAACTAACTATGAGCTGTGGAGGAAAGTGAAATGCATATTACTTAGTGAAAGAAATCTATCTGAAAAGGTTCTGTAATGTGTGATTTTCAACTTTACAGTATTCTAGGAAAGGAAAACTTAAGAGAGAGAGGGTGATAAGACCAGTGGCTGCTACAGATTAAGAGAGGGATGACAACGTGGAGCTGAGACAACAGGAAAGGACTTCAGCACTGCTGAAGTGGATCGCATCGATGTGTCTGAATCCACAGAATGCACAACCACAGTAACACATCCTAATAGAAAGGAGGTTTTGGATGGTATTTAAAGACTTACATAAAATTGATCAAGTATACAAACTTGAAGCTTTAGTGCAACATGAAGGCGGAAGATGAACTCTCCTGTGTTGGATCAAGGAGCGTACAGCAAAGTTTTGAATATAAAGCTACTCTAAAAATAAATCCTCTTAAATTTTTACTCAAATGATGAAAAACATATAGCTCAGTTAACTTTCTCTCCTCCAGTTATAATTATGATTTTTTTGTATGTGATGCTGAAGAGTGAACCAGGAGGAACTGTATTATGCACCTCACCCTTTATTTTAAATTTTGAGACAGGGTCCTGTTAAATTTCCTAATCGGTCCGTGAACTTGTGATCCTCTTCCTTGGTTGGCTGAGTGGCTGGGATTCAGGCAGGGACCCTTCTGTCCCCTTTGTCTTCTGATCCCTATCACATGGCTTACAGTGCTGCTACAAAGTCTGTAGGAAAAGAGACAGTCCTCGCACTTGCGTGTGTCTCCTTCTTTATGCTTGTGAACATTTATGCACCTTTTCTTCTGATGCCCCCAGCACAGGGAGTGAATCTTTGTATTTTCATTTAATAGAAAAAGAAAAGAAACCCTCAATTTCTCCTTTTGGCTCTTGTGAATGAGTTGATTTTCTCTTTGATGTCTTTATATTTGGGATAGGTCAGACAACAGGATAATGAATGTGAAATTTTTTTCTTAATAGGATTGTATCCAGAGTTCCTAGAGTGATCAGTAGGATTTGAGACTTATATAAGTTAAGTTTATCTCTGTTGATCTATCAGTTAAACAAGATACGAGGATGAAGAAAAGGAAGCTGTCTTCAAAAATGACTTTGGATTTAATTATTTTGACCATCCCTGGTGGCCCAGATGACTGCAAATCACTAGGCGTATATAATTGTAATTGGTCTTTAACTGACAGTATTGTGGGCTGGCAACAAGGTCCCATCAGGTGGGGAGGACCTCTGGGTGTTCTCAGGGAGCAGCAGGACCAGGCGGGTTGGCTTTCCTCAGTTGTGCTTCCTGTAGTGTATTTTATGGTCACTATGACTTGTGTTTTTTTTTCATAGATCTTTTATACAGCTTTGTTTTTTCTATGATTTTTGTCTAATATGGCATTTGATACACATTGCACTCAAGTGAAACTAAGAATTTTAAACAGAAAAGCCAATAGTTGTAGGAGTAAATTCCTGAGCTGAATACCTTGCTAGCAATGACACACACCTGAATTTTCTTTGTCTCCTTTTCTCTGTCTTTGAGGAGGAAATTTGGAATAATTTGAGAACTGTGAAACAGAACTATTATTAAAGAACAATTATTCAAAATCAGTTGAAGTTTACTTTTTAAAGAATTATTTCATGAATACTCTTATTTCAATATTTGATCCACATAATAACCTAGGCAGATAAATGTGTGTGATCTTTATAGATAAGCATTTGTGTGTGTGTTCGTGTTGGTGTGTGTGTGGTGTGTGTGTGTGTGTGTGTGTGTGTGTGTGTGTATGTGTGTATGTTTCTAATTTATTTCTGGCCCTTTTGCCTGTTTTCTTTCTATGGCTTATCTGAATTCCAAGAGGCTGAACTGTCAAAGATTAGTTCTATCTACTTGTTTTGTGCTGCTGTCCCTCAAGAAATAGACTTTCTTTTCAGTTATAGAGAAAGCTGTCTATGGTGTACAGATTTTGATCAAGTGGAACAATTCTAACTTTTTTCTTGGGATCCTCCAAGGTCCTTTACTTAGAAGAGAAATAATTTAAACCACCTTGGCTATTCTTTCAGCTCTTGTCCTTTAAAAGGAAGTT
The DNA here is from genome assembly GCA_004027165.1 of Ctenomys sociabilis. Taxonomy (NCBI): domain Eukaryota; kingdom Metazoa; phylum Chordata; class Mammalia; order Rodentia; family Ctenomyidae; genus Ctenomys; species Ctenomys sociabilis. The sequence continues at coordinate 7,487 of PVKA01020417.1, read as the reverse complement.
TTCCTATGACTTTGGAGAGCTGAATGTGGTTTTTAGTAACTGTAGTGGTTGACTGACTGTGTCTACTTAAGAAGTTTAGAAGTTTAACAAAGTTGGATCAGCAATTCCACATCCTAAGGTATAGAGAGGCCACCCTAGGGCCTTAAAGATATAACAAGATATAACAAGATGTTATAAAGATATAACATCACTTAAAGACATAACAAGAAATTGAGGAAGACAGAGAGTTCTGTTTCTGTGGAGGAGCTCTGCCCTTTGCCACGAGCTTGGACATCATCCCTTGGCTCTTAGCGCAGCCTCTTAGGCTCTCACCTGGGACCCTTCAGCCTTCTGGTGCAGACTCATCCGCCTTCTGTCAGAGACCCATCAGTCTCCTGATACTTGCACAGAGCACTGAAGGGAGCTCCAGACCTTGTACTGAAGCCGTCAGCCTCCAGTGTGCAGATGCCCTCTGCAGGCTTCCTCATCTGACTCTGTGGCTGCCGATTGTAAGCCGATGTTGGAATGTCTTATATAATTGTATGTTTTGTGATACATCTCTGTCTCTAGTAAAACCCTGACTGATACAGTAACTTTTGAGTTAAGTTAAATGAATGAATAAAAGTGCATACATTCACTATGGACATACGTGAACAAAAACTGTTGAGTGTGGGCCGGGGAGATGGCTCAGTAGAATAAGCGCTTCCCTGACAAGTGCAAGCAAGGGCCTGAGTTCAATTCCCAGTTCAAAAAAAAAAAAAAAAAAAAATTGTTGAGTGCAAAGCGTATATAGCCTTTCTGTTTAAGGAACTGTTACAAACAATTTAGACAGATGTTTGCTTAATACAAACAAATGAAATGGATTTTTCCAAATAAGAGTATGTCTGAAATGTTAAGCACACAACAATACTTAAGGAAAAACAAGAGCGTACCAATAGAATAGCAAGACTTTGTATATTGATTCCATGATGAGGATGAGTTGTAGGATAAAGGTTGCTGAAGATTAGAGAACAAAATAGTCATTTTATATTTCAGAGCTTGGCACTGAGCCTAGACATTAAGTTGTGGAAATTAGCCTGGATAAACAACAATACCAATAGAATCAAAGCAGAAGCTACCAACCTCATTAGCGAAGGCTAACTGGAGAAAGAAATGGGAGCTTAAAAAAATCCTACAATCATTACTTGTCTTGCCAAATTAAGAGATCAGAAGAAACATATGAGGTCATCAAAAAAAAACAAAAAACAGTGTTAATTAGATCACTCCTTATTGCAGTCTTTTCTCTGGTATGTTTAATCCTCACTCTTTCAATACTCATTTGCTGCATTTTGGATTACAGAGTTCACTTCAACATTTTACTGCAGAAAAAATTTTTTAAATTATTTTTGTGCTATATGTTCATACTTTAAATGTATACGTTAGGCTATTTTGGTTTTCTACACAAGCTTCAGGATGAGTAGAAGTCAGTATGTCAGTCTGTACTAACTGACAGTGTCTCCTAAGACACTGTTACACATATTTGAAGTAAAGCTCCAAGATTTTCTTCAACTTTTCCATCTGCTACTCACCACTCTTGAAATCAGAAATCAAAAGTTTTCCCTGGGTATCAAAGTGTGAATGAGGAGCTGTGCCCCACCCCAAGGGCTGGTTTGGAGGCTAGAGCAGAATGTCTCTTGCTACTCTAGGTAAAAAATGAATCTGTGATTAGTTTAACTAAATAAAAATAGGTCGTAGGTGTACTGTTTAAAACTAGAGTTTTGATAAGCTATGGAAGCGTATAAAAAATGTCTCTGCACTGATACTGGAGAAAGTGTTCATCTCAAAACAAGATCTGTATTGCAGCCATCATGAGTGTATTCCAGCCAAGACTGTATTGTTCCTTTTAAGGATATTGGAAGAGAGGGAGAAAGACATTGCTTACTCCCACTTGGCTTAGGCTAGAGGAAAAGTAACAGAATTTTGTTTTGTAACAGAATTGTGGAGTGATCTTAGCTACAGCAGATTAAAGGGTTTTTACTGTGAGTAGAAATTAAAAAAACCTTTTTGAGAAAATGTGTCCTGAAGTTTACAGTCAGAGGATGAAGAGACATGAACACAGAGCTCTTTTAAGAGAGGTGTTTTTTTTTCTTTTTTTTTTTTTTAAGCATTATATCATCATAGGGTGAATTATAAATACATTCTGTTTGAGGACACTAGCAAAATGGAATAATTGATTATGGAGTAATTTTCTCTAAGACAAAAATCAGGACAACAAACCCATCTACAGAATGCTTGCAGAGGATGGACACAGGTGCAGGCATACTGTGACCCAGAATTCTGAGGTGGTTCCCCTGGATGTTTCTACCTGTAATAGAAAGCAGTGCCATCATCTGCTAGAAGTGACTGAAAGAAGGGCCAGGGAGATGGCTCAGTGGAATAAGTGCTTCCCTCACAAGCGCAAGGGCCCGAGTTCAATCTCCAGTTCCACCAAAAAAAAAAAAAAAAAAAAGAAGTAATTGAAGAGATGGCACCAGGAATCAAAGTGTCAAAGTGAGAGGAGAAGATCTGAAGACAGCCCCAAAGGCAGGGCAGAAAGGTGCTAATGAGTGTGGTGTGCTGCACTCATTTCTATAACTTGTCATTCATGGGGTCACCATGGGAATGGTGGTGCGTAGGGCTATGTCATACGTCAGTCACTCTGTGGTCTGGTGGAGGCACTGATGTTTGTAGGTAATAGAGACAGACATAGAGAGAGGCTGGCTCGAGGTAAGGGTCAATCTTGTTTGTCAGCCAGTTTATCATGCCCTAGTTTTCCTTCCATTCTTTATCAATGAAATCCACTTCTTCCTGCTATTTCGCCACCATCTTATCAGTTGTCTACTTTGTATTCAAATGGTTCTTTATCTTATTCTCCTCACTCGATAAACTTGATTGATTCTATTTTTTTCTTGATATCTAAATTAATTTTGGGGGTGGGGAGATGGCTCAGTAGAATAAGCGCTTGCCTGGCAAGCACAAGGGCTTGAATTCAATCCCTGGTTTGGCAAAAAAAAAAAAGGTAATTTTTTCATTTCACTTCACATTTATTTCTTATTTCTTTGTATTACATTGAAGTGTTAAACCTTAGCCTCTTGAAGCCATGTCTTCATTTCCTTAGGCGCTGTCTTACTTCTTCCAGGTCTTCCTTCAGTTTTTACATCCTTATTTCCTTTGAGTAACTCATCTTCCCTCATTCCATTTGTCCTTTTATGGTTATTATTCCATCCGTCTCAGTTATTCTATCTTTCAAAGTTATCTCAGCTTTTAATTTATATGTAATGCATCAAATGAAGAAAGCGGGCTGTACACAGTGGCTGACTCTGATTACTGATGCTGTTAGGCAGGAAGAGACAAGGAATGTGCGCACACGCCCCGTGTCACGTTCTTCTTCTTATTGATCGTATTAAAAACAAACAACTCACCAATACAATGACAACCCAGTTGAACACTTTGTTCCCTGAAATATAATACAGCTTTTACTTCTATCCAGACTACAGAGTATCTTGAACAAAGCAGAAATTCTGTCCAAATTATGAAATCCAAAAAGTGAAAAAACCAGGAATGCTCAAAAGTGTAGCAATCCCACTGCTGATTTTATTCTTACATAGCAGTGATGGTTCCAGATAAGAGGCCAATAGGTCAAGCCTGGGTAGATCACAGGAAAAACAATTCTAATGTGAATTTAGTGTACCTTATGAACTCCCCCTCATGACTCATCTCTGTCTATTCTTCTGGAAAGGTGACATCCTTGTGGGGAGTCTGGCCTGGTTACTAAAAATACATGACACTTACTCTCTCCTTTTCCCATATCTCATCAATAAGAGAACAGTGGAAATGCATAATGCAGAGAAAGGTGGCTGTCTGAAGATTTGGTCTTTAAACTTTTAATCAAAATGTCAAGAATCTAAAATGTAAATATCTCAAAATGTAAATGAGCCATTGAGGCTCAAGATAGTCATGCATTCAACTATTTAAAAAGTTTAGTGGTACCAATCACAGTCCAAAGAAGTCTAGATCATGGTTCTGAATTAAATGGTCCAAGGAAGACTTTTCTTTTGTCAAGTAACTTCTTAGGACAAGTGAACTCCAGGATGGACTTTGATATAGATAAATCTATTTTATGTTTCATAAAGTGTATGGAAGCTCTATGTTTGTGCATTGCTGCTATGTATTTTTATGCAATGAAAATAATAATGTATTTGAAGAAGAATCCTAATGAACCCCTTCATTTTCATAATTAAATATCAACTATGATAACAGCTGTCCTGATATTTAGGATACATAGTTTTTTTAAAAATAAGTAACAGGGAACTTCAGGTACTATTCTAGTGTTAGCCAGTAGTCAGACACATTTAGTAGCCTGATGAGGACAATTAAGCATCCTTCAAAAAATCAAAAAAAATATGTCACAGAAAATTTCTAACTGTGCACCGTAGAATCTCAGAATTCCTCTAGAGTTTGTAAAGTTAACTTTAAGAAGATTTCTGGTAGATATCATCAGCAACTTACATTCTCTGCAAGAAAGGGAGATCTGATTTGATGATTTTCGAAATAATCTATACAGAGCATTCATTTGTAAAATGTAATTTATGAAGAAAAAGTGATTTTGCACATCACTGCCCTAGGGGTGATAGATGCCATACCTGTCCTAAAATTAATCCTCAAGCTCCGTTGCTTTACTGTACTCAGTGAACACATCTCATACTGGAAGAAAATCTAGCATAAAGATCACTCCTGTGTGTCAATATCTAGATGTATTCCCATGTGTTCATTACTGATTCCAAGGTCAAATTCTATTTACAGTGAACCAATCAAAATAATCTCTTCTGCCTTACCACAGTCACTCACCTGTGGATTGGCATGTTGTTCTTTTCTTGAGAAACAAGATGCAAAGAGGATTTTACAAAGCTTCTTGGAAGGGAAGTAGAATGCTCTTTTGTCAAGTGGTGAGAATCCAATTCTAGGTGTCAGAAAGAAAGCATCCCTTTGATTCCAGCCAGCAGACATTATAGAGTCAGGAGGACTAGACACAGAATGCAGTCAGCATAATGGATGGTTGAACCAAAAGACAGGAAGAACTCATAAACTTGATTACACCTTTGAGCTCTGAGTTTACCCATCCGAAATCTTGAATTCCTTCTTGCTGAATATGTATTAATCAAAATGCTCTATTATTTAAGACAACTTGAATTTTTTTCTGTGACTTGCAGTTGATATCATCTCCACTGACACATAGGCTCTAGAGAAAGGAAGTAATTTTAAAATGACAGGGTAGTGACTATAAGCTTGATATATTCAATGAACAGCAAGTTGTGAAAGAGTACAGCTGAGGTAAAGTGGATCTAAGTACTGACCACAAATAAGTTAGAATGCAAATATCACGCTTTCAAATAATGAAATCCAAGTTTAAACAATTTGAGATTTTTGAGGATGTGAGTGTAATGGAATAGTGCTGGAATTTACGATGTAGAGACATTCTCTTGCCCACTGGAAATGTTCCAATGATCTTCAGAGTCTACTAAGAATGCGAGTTAATGGCAGAGCTTGAGAAGTAGGGAGCAATTGATATTGCCAAGTGGTTTATGAAGCACAAATCCGGATTCAGGGAAAATATTTTCACTTGAGGCCAAGAAATGGAGAAAAACAAGACCTCGTAAAAAGTTCAGTTCACAGGGAATCTTGGTAAATACGAAGTGTGTTTTGCACAGTTTAGAGTGAAAAAAGGATTTCAGTAATGATAGAACTTAGATAAATTGAAGAAGAAACCACCCACACATAAATACTTCAGTATATATACACATAAGCAGACATTTACACCCGGAAAAATAGACTATCAGTGAAGATTACTAAAGAGGATCAAGGGATATGAAGCAGGGACAAGTGACAGTGGAAGCTTTTTGAGGCCTTATGTGACACTGTCATCTCAGTGCAAGCAGATATTTGGCTGGTATAGGGTTTGTGCCCAGATGCCCTCTAAAGTCTCATGCAGTCATAGGCAGTAGAATTTCAGAGGTAGCTGAATCTAGAGTTTGTGACTGACTTACGGTCCAATGCTGGTGTTAAGTGTGAGTGCTACATCTGCCCCCGGGTGGGTAGCCTGGATACAATACGAGGGATGGAAAGAGGCCTGCTTCCTCCCTGTTTTCCTCTGCCCCGCCCCTTCCCCTTGTTCTTTGCTCTCTTGCTCTGGCATAAATGGTTACCCATCTGCTATGCTACTCTTCCTTAGAGCTCATCAGTTATGGATTGAAAACTTTACAAACTGTGAACTAAAGTAATCTTGCTTTCCTTGAATTTGGGTGTTGAGCATTTTGTCTCAACATAAGAGAAAAGTAACTAAGACAGTTGGCTTCAATGGGAAAACATGAAAATACTAGCAGTCTTTCAGAGAGAAATACATAAGAAGGTTGTTACAGATCAAAGGAATTACTGGTGAGCTGTGCACAGGATACAATTAATTTCAAGAACATTCTTTTAGTATAGAAATAACAGAAGTCTCACATTTGAGTGAACTCAAGGTATTTATGAAATAATATCTTATTGTACAGCAGGAGATCCCAGGAAGAAGCACCAGTTTTTGCCAAAAGATTGAGACTTTGTTCTCTCTAAGGAAGTACATAGAGCATTGTCTTTAGAGATGGACAATGTTCTTTTGAAATAGTTGATATACCCAAGAAATGAACACAAGATTTTTCAAACAATCAACAATCTATGGTAAAAACCCTACATTCCTTCGCAGCATTTTAAGCATATTTATTCAGTGGCTAAAATTTCTCAGAATAAAATTTTTCTTCAAAGCAGCTTATAAGCCAACATTTTTCTTTATTTATTTGCTTTTTTGGGTGTGCGTGCATGTGTGTGCATGTGTGTGTGTGTGTGTATGTGTGTGTGTGTTACCACTGACCAAACTCAGGACCTTGTGCTTCTCAGGCAGGCACTTATGCTACTGTGTTATCTCCCTGACCCTTATTTTTCCTTCTTTAAACATGTTGCATGTTCCTTTTTTTAAACAAGTTGCTCATAATTTGCTTAACTTCTTTTTCAAAGAAATAATTATTGGAAGTAAGAGGGTCAATGAGGGAGGAGTTATGGTGCTGCTTCCCCATCAGGACTTCAGCATTGAAGGTTGGGTCCCCAGGGCATCCGTACTGAGAGGCAGTGAAACTTCAGGGGTGAGGTGGACTAGAAGTGACACCAACACTGAGAGCGTTGTCCTCAGAGAAGTGGGTATGGTTGTCAGTTTGAAGATAGTTATAGGAAGCAGAGACCTGATTGTCTCTTTGCCTTCTTGGCTTCAATCTCTCTGTCTTGCACATTTTTTTTTCCGCTATTCAGTCCACTATAATATGATGTAGCCAAGGGTGGGAGGGGGTCTATTCATTTCAGAACTTTGTAGTTTTCCAAACTACAAATCCTCTCTTATTTACAAAGTTCCTAGCCTCAAGTATTTCATTATAGTAACAGAGAATACATGAATACAATTTAAGTGA
>PVKA01020416.1:5705-40475 GCA_004027165.1 Ctenomys sociabilis | reverse complement strand
ATCACAGTGGCTTTGTAGTATAATTTCAAATCAGGAATTGTGATGCCTCCTGCCTTGTCTTGATTGGCCAAGATTGCCTTTGCTATTCTAGGTCGTTTGTGGTTCCAAATAAATTTTAGGATTGATTTCTCTATATCTGGGAGGTATGTTGGTGGCAGTTTGATAGGGATTGCATTAAATCTGTACAGCAATTTTGGGAATTTTCCCAAAGGATCTGGATACATTGTATCATAGAGATATATGTATACCTATGTTTATAGCAGCACGATGTGTGATAGCAAAATCTTGGAAACAACCAAGATGTCCATCACATGAAGAATGGTTGAAAAAGGTGTGGTATTTCTATATAATGGAGTATTACTCAGCTATTAAGAATGATAAGTTTGAAGCATTTATACTGAAGTAGATGCCACTTGAACATATATTAATAAGTGAAATAAACCAGACGCACATGTGTAAATATTGTATAGTCTCCCTAGTATAACAAGCGAAAAGCAGAAATACAAAGTAAAGTACAACGTACAACAAGTAAAATCAATTGAGTCAGATAAGGCAAAGTGAATGGCATATGCTGCAGGATACTAATCAGCTTTTCTTCTGGATGGTTAACAACCTAAGATCACAAATCAGAGTTGGAGAAATAGAAGAGCCACAAGGCCAGCCAACATTTCGGCCCTAGCCTGTCAAGGTCAGTGAAGACTCAGGACATAGGAGAACCTGTACTGCAACATCATGAAATTCAGGTGAGCTCCAAATTTTCTGAACAAGGAGATTATGGAGCCACAGAGGAAAGAGATTGAAGTTCTAAAGTGTGCCTGGGGAGAGTCACATGAAGAGAAAACTTTCTCTCAGGTTCTCACAGAGAGCAATCTGGTCAAGCATTGGCCGTGACTCATCCACATGTATGACACAGACAAAAGAACTACAGAATAATGTACAGGACTAGAAGGTAAACCCTGAGAGGACTTCACTGACCACATAGGAAATATAAAGTTCTTGTGTTGGTATATAAGTCTTGATCTATCTAGGTCTTGGCCATCCAGCAGAAAAGTATAAAAATGAAGTATACATCGTGAGCCCATAATATTAAGCTGAGCTGTAAATGGATATGGTCGACAATTTCTTTGAATAACTCAGTATGGTTGTAGAATGCTGGACTGTGTTGGATTGTGGTGTCGAGTTCAAGCAACTAAGTTAGTTGAATGTCAATGGAGTGCCCACTTTTGACAGGTGTAGACAAAGGAAGGGGTGTAGAAAGAAAAAATCATGATGTGTGTATAGACAGTACAGTTGGAATAGATAACGCTGTGCTTCTACATAATTCTATGAGAGGCAAGATCTGCACTAATGGTGGTTGGACAGGATATTATGTCGGCTTCTAGTACTATGGTCATCCACTAGGTAAATAATTATTGAATTTTTGATATAATTCAGGTATAAAAAATCAGATAAGTAAGCAGCTACACTCTTAATTCACTGATAAGAGATATTTGCTGAAATAATATCTGTAAATATAGTATCTTGTATGCACCTTGTACAATACCAAAACGCTATGAAAACAGTTTGCAATGTATTAATTCATCGAATGTGTATGGTTAAGGTGTCTTGAAACTGTCTGATTGACATTTGTATTTTAATAAAATAAAAATAAATGAAAAAAAGAAAAGGAGTCTCTTGGGCTTGAAATGCTCATTTCAGGTTCTTTTATCAAACAAAAGAGCTTGATTATGTCTGACGGGTGACTTTGACCTTCAAAATGCAAAGGCTTGTTTGCTCCCATTATCTTCAGAGGAAGGACCCTCCCAGAAGGCAGCTTCTCGTTTTTTCATTACTTTTTGAAAACCAAATGCTGTCTTCTTCCTTAAGGACAATAGCACTTGATTGGTGGTCTCCATGAGGGTGGACCTGGTACTGCAGGTGCACGTTCTGTGGGGTTCGCTGCCAGCCTCTGACTGCAGTGCAGATCAAAACAGTTTCACCTGGCAACAGGAATCCTGGGATCCGGGAGGAGTTTTGAGTTTATTTCAGAACAAATGGGAAACATTGCTGATTTTATGTGAGATATGACCCAAATTGTACAATGGAAAAAATCCTAATAGTCCCTTAGAACAGAGGCGAATGCTTTTTGTGAAGGGCTACATTATAAATATTTTCACCTTTACAGCTATACAGATTCAATCACAGGTATTCCACTGTGCTGTCACAGGCAGTTTCTTTTCTTTTCTTTTTTTTTTTAGAACCAGGGATTGAACTCAGGCCCTTACGCTTGCTGTATGCTGTCACAGGATGAAAGCAGCCAAATGATATGTAAATGAGTGGATGTGATTGTTTCCCAATAAAACTTTATTGATAAAATCAAACTGGGTTGGTTTAGCCCAAGCGCCATCTTTTGTGAGCCTCTGGTAGAGACTGAATTATAGAAAGTGAAATTTAAATACCTAGAAAACAAACAAGCAGCCATAGTAGACATTTCTTTTGTTTGGTTGTGGTTTGTTTTTATTGTTTTCCAAACTCTATTCAACTTTTCCTGGATAACAGCATCATCTTTTTCCACCAGCAAATCCTTCTCTCCCCTATGTTCAGCCCACCTGATGCAGTGGACTCGATCTTCTTCTCAGTGCATTCATGGGACAAAGTGCTGGCCAATCAGAATATGCATGTCCTGGCCCATACTGGCTAAAATATGGGACCCAGTGAGAAGCTCAGAATGGCGGTATCCTCTCACTGCTGGCCTTGGCCCCAGGAGGACATGGCCTTGGGGAGCTGGCTGACTTTTTGACATCAGTGAAACTTGGGTGGGCACAAGGACATGTAGGAGCTACAGAGATGCATATTAAGAAAGATTTGAGGATCACTGATCTAATACTTTATTTTTTAGGGTCATCCCAAAGGCTCTTTTGGGCCAAGATGATCTTTTGCTCAAGAAAAACCATTAGTGGATGGCTTTAGGTTTGCAGCAGATGTGGTATGATTGATTTTAGGGAACAAGGTCACTCAAGACAATGTGGCTTTCTGGGCCTGCTGGCTCTATTTGGCCTGGAAATGTTTACTTATGCCACAGGTGGAGGGGTGCTCCTTCAGATTTGGTCCTCTAGAGAATCATTACATTTCTAGTAGATGTTGAACTCTGTGCTCAGATCATCCTGCACACTCGTGAGAAAAGTAGAGTTTTCTATGTGAGTATGGGGTGGAGAAGGAAGGGAGATGCCTGGTGCATGGCTGTCCACAGCATGTTTGGGGCTCTGGCTAGAAGGCGAGGAGCTTCATGAAGGGCTTGGGAGACTGCGCTAGCTGTGCTGTGTCAGGGTCCAGATGACAAAGCGATATCTACAGTCACTAGGACCCTAGTTCTTCTGGGATTCCAGGCTTTGGGAGAATGAGAGCAAGCACTGTGGGACTCCCTTGCACAGGAGCAGCTCAGTAGGGCAGCAGGTTGGAGGACGAAGGCCGGCATTGATAACAGTGATGCTAGCAGCCCTCCAGTTAGCCTGGGTTCCCCAAACCCTCATGATGCTCACAAAACATCCTCCTGAGGAGACCCAGCTCCATGATGTCATTATTTAGGTGCTATTAGAAATAAAAGCTTCGTGTTCAGTCACAGATAGGGGTATCTAAACACATCCATGAACATGGACAAAATTATCCAGGATAAGACAGATATTCTGTATAACAAACATTGACTACATGAACATAGAAACTTAACTGATAGTTAAGGTACCTTTCTCCTGAAGTTTCATCTCGGTAGGTCTAGAGCAATGCCCATCAAATAGTAGTGCACATCCAGAAGATGTCAAAGAGAATTGCTTGGCCTTGGCAGTCTGAAGGAAATGTGGAAAACAGATAAGAGTGGCTCACAGGTCCTTTCTCTAGTATCTCTTCTTTTTCTCTCTAGTGGTATCAAGGGTCTCCCAATGCATTGTAAAATCAGAGGTGTGTTGGGTCGAAGACCTTCATAATTTCATTGCATAATTACTGGGAGAGAAGAGTCCTTGTTTTATGGTGATATGCTTCATGTGCATCCTTTCAATTACCACATAGTGTTGGATCATAATGGAAAGTGGGCATGATGCCATTCACTTGACAGATCTTTACAGATGAGGTCTTCTCAGCTGGTTTCCTGATTATTTTGGATCGTGTTGTTGCACCATCCTACAAGACCTTAGCATCTCTTTTGAGTGAGCTTTCACGGATGCCTGTTGCTTCTTTATGGTTCAGTTTAGGCTCTTTCCATTGGCTCTTGTTCCACCCAAAATGAAGGGCTTTAGTGTAGATGGGCTGCTGGGCTCAGAGGCTACAGGAGAGGTGCTTGGGTGGTGGGAACCTGAGCATGCACTCCTTCCTTCCAGCTTCCTGTCTTGTGGCTCTTGTAACTGCCAGCTCAGTGTGAGAGGAAAACAGCCATGAAGGAGGCCTGCTCTGCACTTGGGTGCTCAAGGCTGCAGGCTCCATGAGCCCTTCTGGGTACACTTGGAAGGTCCTTCATGGACGTGTATAGCCCTCACAGCGTCTGCAGAGCTAGGACAGCAGGCTGTGCTTCTAGCCATCCAGCCAGCCCTTTCCTACCCTGCCAGAACTGGGCATTGGGTAGTCCAGTTGAATCCTCCCACCAAAGGTTATTGCTATGTATGGACCCAAGCTGGGTGACTGTGGGTCATAAAAGAAGCAGCCTGCTGCTCCTGTTGGTTTAATATTGAATGCATGCATCTTCTCTCTTGTAGCCCAGGACATCAGCTTCTGACTTCTTCCTGCTTCCCTAGTGTCTCCTCTAGATCACAACAGCCTCTGATATCTGTACAGCTTGCTAAACTCCCCAACTCTAGGCCCCTGCTCACATGGAATGTGGAAGGCACCTTGAACCTAAATGTCTAAGATGTGAAAAATGTTCACTGGAGCCATGAAATGCAGAAGGCAAGGCCGGCAGATCAATGCTTCTAACACATCAATCTTCTCCTGTTGCTTTTCCACCTAGAGTCCTCACAAGGACTCCCCGGTGTGGAAAGACTCAGCATGAGGCCCTTGCTCTGTTGCACAAAGACTTCCAGGCCTCGCTCACCCTTCCGCACTATCATCTCCCCTCCTTCTGACTCCCCCAAGCCCTGTCCTTTCACCATCCCTACCTCTTGGCAGTTTCTCAGTATCTAGAATCCTGAACGTTCCTTCCTGTTCTCTGTTACCATCTCTCAAGACCGAGGGTCACATCCTCTTTCTTCACTACCTTCTCCCTGAACCCTGTGCTCAGCATCCTCTTCTAAGCTGAGATCCAGAGCAGTGCAACAGTCACATGGTTACAGGCACCATTTTCATTGGCTTGTGACGTCACAGTGGGTGGAGATAGTTCCTTAGTCAACACTCTCCTCTGGGCCCCACACAATATATGGTATGGAACAGGTATGGGATAAAGACCCAGGGAAGACATGGGTGAAGTGCACAATGGCCAGAGGCCCTCTAGGACCTGAGAATCCTGTTGGATTCTGGGGGGGGGGTCCATTACTCGCCTGCAGGGAAACTGGCACAGGAGGACTGCATTTGATGCTGTGAGCGGCCCGCACTAAGGCTGCTTGGAGAGGGAGTGCGTACAAGCATACAGCAGTGCTGAAGGGCCACTCCCTGTGCATTTCAGAGCTCAAGGACAGCTCAGCTCCATTGTCCCATTGTCCCATCCACGGAAGCACCTGAGGTTCAAAGCAAAAGAGATTTGCCTCAGGTCACTCTGAGAATTGCGTGCAGAGCTCAGAGGTCAAATCAAATAGGTTGCCTGATTTCCAGTCAAGGGTTTTTTACAGGAAAAAAAAAAAAAAAAAACACCAAGCTGGGACCAACAGGCATTTTGATGTTTTCCTATAAATAATTTAGGGGGAGGGGAAGGAAACGAAACAGAATTTCTCTGCTAAATATTGATGCGGTACCTGCTACTTAGAGAAGATTGCATGTGATGGCTTCAATTAGATTCTCTTTATGTGCCTTTAGAAGTCGGTTTTTAAAAAAGGACAGGATTGTAGTGTGTTATTAACGCTGACAGCTCCTGTGTTCACCCTGTGCTTCTGAAGGGATGGGGGCGGGGATCCTGCTCTATCAACATAATCCGTGGCGGGGGAGCAGGGAGCTTGTGCTCATTTCCGAGGAGACCAGCGGGAACAGCTTTCCTGGTACATGGGCGGAAAGGCTGGCATGTGCTTCTGAGCTGGTGGAAACACCCACTTCATCGCTGCCTCCTGGGCATCCCCAGCACCTCCATCATGGCAGAGGATAGCTAACAAAGCACTGAAGGCCAGTGTGGCTAGTAGGTTTCTATGATGTGTGTGTGTGTGTGTGGGTCTTGCGGGACTAGATCAATTCCCTCAAAGGCAGGCTGTTAGGAATGCAGCCACTCACGTGCTTGGCTCCTTCTGTTGCCAGCCTTTCTGCCTTTCTGCCACATGTGATGCTGACAGAGGGCCCCTTGTGTAATGCTGGCCTCCTGCTGTTCGCATTTGCCAGCCATCAGGGCACTGACCCAGATACATGGGTGTTGTTGCCAGTCACCCAGCACCTGGAATGGTACCAGGGCACCAGGAAATGCTGTAATGCAGAAGAGGATTTCAGCTGGACGAGACCAGGGATACCTGGATCTGGAAAGGAGCTCCAGGCATCAGGGTGTCGTGGGTCCAAGGCTGCCAGGCCAAGAAGAGCCAGGTGGAATGCACTGGCTGCTTGCTGTGGGACTAGAGCTTGCAGTGTGTTGTCTCATTCTGTGCAGGGATCTAAAAGACTAAGTGTTTCTATTCTTTGGTGCGAGCAGAATTTTGAGATGGTCCCCAGGTCCCTGCCGCCTTGTACACATGCCCTGTATCATTCAGGAACAGTGAAACAATGACTCTCACTTCTTTGATCACACGTGTTTTAGGGAATAGGAGGCTTTATGAAAGAGAGGTAATTGAAGTGGGTCTGACCTAATCACACAGACGAGATTAAAGGAAACAAAATGAAAATCTGGGTCTAGATGTCAAAGACAGAGGATCCATAGATTCGAAGCACGAGAGGGGCCAGAGAAATCTCCTCTGGCCTTAGAGGTGGCAGGGGCTCCCTGAGAAGAATCTTGGCGCATCCTCTTAATGGCAGAGGCACCCTTGGCAGAACACTGGAGGAAGAAGGTAGGGGGCTGAGCCTGCCAATGGCCTGAATAAGCTTCTATGAGGACCTCGCATTTGCTGCTGCTTTGATTCTGGTCTTGTGAGATCCCAGGCCAGCAGGGTAGCCATGCTATCTGGATTTTGGACCTAGAGCAATAAATAGATGCTATTTTAAGGACTAAATGTGTGATCACATGTTTTTGAGCAGTAGAAAACCAATATATTCCTCCCTCCCTTATTTTCTTTGCTGTGCAGGGCTTCAACCTATGGCTTTGTACATGCTAAGCAGGCATTCTGCCACTCAACTATACCCCCAGTGCTATGTACCAGTTTTATAGAGGAAGAATTGAGGCTTGCAAAGATGCTGTTGCTCAAGTTTAGAAAGCTGGGATTCTAAGCTATTAAGTAAATGTTACACAGCAACATCCAGCCAACACGGGGAAAGCAGAGGTGTTCAAATGAGTGGGTCGAGTGTAGGGCTCCCTTGCTCTGGGCTCAGAGCAGTCTTCGAGAGCTCCTGAGTGCATGGGGGTGAGGACACTTCCTTTCCCATGCAGCCCAGAGCCTCAGAGGAAAGGCATGGCTGGCAGAGACGGGGTGATGGAGAAGAGGCCTTATGAAGACAGGTGTGTGTACAGCCACCGTGAAGCAGCCAGGCCTAAAGAGTTGGCATGGACAGCTGGGCCAGGAGAAGTCTGGGTACCCCTTGGCCAGCAGTTCTCTGGCTTAAACAGATCTGAAATGAATGCATTAAAATGACTTAAGTTGAGTGTGGTGGTGCACACCTATAATTTCTGCATTCTAGGAGGCAGAGGCAGGAGGATTGCAGGTTTGAGCCCAGTCTGGGAACCATAGCAAGACCTTTTCTCAAAATAAAACAGTAAGAGAAGTCTGGTGACATAACTAGGGATGAAGGCCCTGAGTTCAATCCCCAGTACTAGGAAAAAAAGAGAGAAAAGAAAAGAAAGAATGATTCAGAGGACTTTAAAGAAAATCCTGACTACCCCAAGATCAGGTTCCCCACCTGTCTGACAGTCATGGTGAGGGATTCGTCTTTAAAAGTTCTGCAGAGGATTCCACAGGCAGGGAGCCCTGAGAATGAATGACTGAGGCAGAAGATCAACCTTGGTGAAGAGAGACCAAGAAGTTGCAGGTGTCAAGATCTCCAAGTAGCTGAGCAACAAGGAGTTTTTAAATTTTATTTTAGGGAGGGGTCTACAGGGTGTTCAGGGTCTCACTATTAGATCAGACTTGTAGTGATCCTCCTGTTTACAGTCTCCCAAGAGCTGGGATTATAGGTGTGCCCCACCATACCCAGTCTCAATTTTCATGTCAGTGAGCCCCAAGGGCAGGGTTGGTACAGTAGGCCCGGGGATCAAACCTCAGGCCTCTTGCAAGGGCTTTAATATGCTGAGCTATTTGGCTAACCCAAGGAGTTCTTGAGGAATTTTGTCATTCTTGGATTGTCTGATGGCTCTGGACAGTAGGACTTGTGATGTTGTCTGCAAATCTCAGTTGATGTGCTCAGTTTTTGCTTCTGGGGAATTGTGCTTAAAATTCTGAGCATGATCAGAGTGCTGATCCCTAAGGTCTTGGGTGCTCCCAGTCTGGGATTGTCAGGCCCTCATTGTACAGGATCGAGTGGCTCAGCGACTTGGAGAGTGACAGCTTTCGCACCTAACTCATCACAGCCACTAGGCACAGGCTCTGACTTACTGTGATAATTTCCTTTGGCTTGATATCCAGTGGTGCGACTTCTGCATCGCCTGAATTCAGAACCAGTACTTCAGTGCTACCGAAATCCATGCAAAATGGAACCAAGCTGGGCTTCTCCAATGGATGAAAGGATAAAAGTATAATGATACGTTGTACATACCCCGTGGAGCATGCAGCCAGAAAGAAGAACGCAATCCTGCCATCTGTGGCAGAATGGAAAGAGCTTGGGGACAGTAGGTTAAGAGAACAAGCCAGGCTTAGAAAAGCAAATACCATATGATTTCACTTACAAGTGGAAGCTTAAAGACGGTGGCCTCATAGGAGCAGAGAATAGAACAGTGGTGGGAAGAGTGTCAGGGAGCAGGCATGGAGGAAGGATTTGGAACAGGTTCAGGAGTGCAGGTAGATGAGAGGAGCGTCTTCGAATGTGCTGGGTTGACAACAATTACGCCTAGACTTCAGTGTGCTAGTAGATGGGGTTTTGAATATTCCAAACCCAAAGAAATGATAAACGTTTTAAGTAATAGATTTGCTTGTTATTCTAATCTAGTCATGGGATGTTTTTATAAATATGCACATGATGTATCAGTTGTAAATAGGAGGGGAGATGGCTCAGTGGAATAAGCGCTTCTCTGGCAAGCACAAGGGCCTGAGTTCAATCCCCGGTTCCGCCAAAAAAAAAAAAAAAAAAAAGAAAATAGGAAAATATTTGTAAAAAGTGAACCATTGTACACTCCTGACACCACCCCTGTAGTGTGAGTGTCGAGTCTGAATGGTTCCCCTGGGTTTGCTTGTCTAAGAAGATCCCAATAACACTGCTTCGGTGGGTTTGAAACCAGATAACTGGCTGCTTAGCACAAGACCCTGGACAAGTCCCTGCCTCTTGTGTTTCAGCTTCTCCTTTGGCTGAGTGAATGTTATCACAGTCCGTGCATGTGGCTGTGTGGATTGGATGAGGTAGCCTTGCAGGGA
Source organism: Ctenomys sociabilis (assembly GCA_004027165.1). Lineage (NCBI taxonomy): Eukaryota > Metazoa > Chordata > Mammalia > Rodentia > Ctenomyidae > Ctenomys > Ctenomys sociabilis. The sequence goes on along the minus strand of PVKA01020416.1, from coordinate 30,678 downwards.
ACTTAGCATAGTGCCTGGCACAAGTAAGCACTCAGTACAAGTTAGCTCTTGCTTCAGTCAGTGCTGTGGTTTCCACATTCCACCCAAAATGCTGTGTGACCTCTAACTGCCACTGCAACAATATAGGAGGTAGGACACTGAAGGGGGGATCCGTCAGGAGAGTGCCATCTATGCGTGCATGTATTGGTTGGCTTTTTGGTTGCTGGAACAAAATACATGATACCTATAACTTGTAAGTAAAAGGTTTATTTTGGCTCAGGGTTGCAGAGCATTCAGTCCATGGTTGGCTGGTTACAAGGCAGAAATATTGTGGCTGAAGGGGCATTGAGCAAAGCTGCTCATCTCAAGGGAGCAAGGGAGCAGGGAAAGGGAACAGTGCTGGAAAAGAAGGGGCCAAGAATCCAGACAGAGACCCCAAGTCATGCCTCCATGACCTGCCTAGACACACCTAGAAATGTGCTTTCTTAATATCCTAGGCCTCTCTCAGGCCAGTCAACTTGACAGTCAAGGCTGTCATAGAGTTCTATGTTGAAATCATCCTGTCTTTTCAAAGATATGTCTTAAGAGAGAGGAATTTTTAGGAGGAAACAAACATGGAAGCACATGATGGGATGGCAAGTGAAGATGAAGAGGGTGGGTTACTAACAGCCCTGCAGCACACACATAAAGAGGAAGTGGTGGTGAGGGGAACTCCAGAAGTTGAGAGTGGGTGCAGGTCCTAATAAGCCACCTGTTGAGGACAGCATCCCTCTGTCCACCTGAGACAAAAGTCCTAGGGTGCTGCCACATGGAGGGAAGGGCAGGTATGGGCGGCTCACTCAAATAATATGCTCTGCCATTTCTTAGGTGGGATTTCTTTTTCTTACTCCCATTCCTTGTGTGAGTTGTATTACTGGATGACAATCCACAGTACTTTGTATACAATAAAACTTCAATTAACCAATTGCTCAGGGGAATGGGGTGTTATGGTTAATTGAATTATCTGATTAACTGAAAGCTAATTAGCCAGAAACCCTTTGTAATTTTGAAACATGCTGTTAATAGTCCAGCATGTCTAAGTTCCTTTCCTTACCAAGGTTAGGAAGGTTGGGAGTCAAGACAGAAGGAAGCAATGCCGGCTTTAATGGAGCGGCTCAATGTTTGTGTGGTGCTTTATGTAAATCTGTTGCTTGACTTAACCCTTGTAAGTCTTATGCAAAGCTCACGTTACTGTCTCATGTTATAGATAAGGAAGTGGGGAAGTGAGTTAACCATTATTGAATATTGCTGTGATGACTGACACAATGAAAGTCTTACATCATCTGTGAGTTATCGATGCTAGGAGAGGTTGGGGGGGGGAGTTTGGGCTATGGCAGCTTCAATGTAAACCCAGGCAATGGCCCCCATTAGCTGCATGCCCTAGCCTCAGCTAAGGGCCAGCAAACCACAGCAGCGAAATGCCAGCTTTCAAAATCAGGCTGGGCTGAAATTCTCATTCACTTTGTTGGAGTTGGGGGATTTTTCAACCAACAGCTTGCTGTTACTTCTTCTGTCTTGGCTGACTTCTTCATCTTCACAATCTATCGCCATCTATTTTGCAGAATTGTTGGGGCCTGCATAATTTAGAGCTTGAAACTGTCATCAACAAGGCCCAAGGTCAGTTTAGGTCAGCAGGGATATACTCTTTTAAAGATGTGATCAAGGGACTGTGTAAGACACGCTAATGCTTCCCTGAATGTTAAATCCTGTGTTATTTTCATGTTCTTTCTTTCTCCTTGATGTCCACGGTGAAAAGCCTGTTCTAGCAGGTGTATGCTTTGCTAATTTTGGTTCATTCTGGTTTTCTTCCACCTGTACCTCTAGGAGAAGAGAATACAGTAAGCCCTGCAAGCACTACTATCTCCTAAATCAAGCCTTTGTTTGGTGAAGTCACCAATCTCTGTTGCTGTCGTGTTTTTTAGGGAATGAAGAGTTCCTTTCACTCAGAAGGCTAGATTTATATTGCTTTCACTTAGCAAGTGAATAATTGATAAGTTGGGGCATATTAACATTGAACAAAAGAGCCCAGTGGTCCAAGGGCCCTGGGAAGGCTGCCTAAATCAATATACACTCATGAATTTTGAGTGCAAAAGGTTGAGCCAAGAAAGAACACAGATTTAGACCCCCATTAATATTTGAAGCAGGCTCTGCACACAAGAGCCTCGCTGTAGCCCAAATGTTAACTGAAGGGGCTTCAGTGAAAGGGCTTCTAAACAAATTTGAAAGCAAGAGAATTTCCCCTCCAAAGACTTCATGAGAAAAATCAATCATCTCTGTTGTTTCTGCTGTCAGAAGCTATCTATTAAGAATCTCATTAGAGTGCTTTTAGACCAATTAACCACACTGATGCAACACTTCCCTGACTCCGTGTTTATCATTGCAGGGAATGCAAACGGGTGGCCTTACGTGATCAACCCAGGTAGGAGAGAATGTTCTAAGCCACTCCTACTGGGTCCAGTCTCCCCACCAGGAGCCAGCCTTAAAATTTGATTAATCTAAACATTTTGTAAGGTGTCAAAAGAGGTTTCTTGCCTGATGCTTCATGGACACCCAAACTGCCAGCCTGACTGAGGCCAAAATAACATCATCATTCACAATTTGCTTGTGAAATGCCTCCTGCCAGGCCCCCAATTTGAGCTATCAAAGCTGGAAATTTTAAACCAAGTGGGAGAATGTTTGCAATTTTACTCATTCATTAAACCTGGTGTTCGGTTGGACAGTCATGCCTAGCATCTGATACCAGCAAGCTGCTCTGGCCACTGCAAGTATCCAGTGCCAGATGGTCAGCGCATTGGCCACAAGGACCTTCAATATCAGAGACCATGTGTGCACTGTTGTTCTGACCACTTAGGCACAAGGACAGTTCTCAGTGTGTAAAAGACTCATCTTTAATTTTAATTAATTAATTAATTTTATGTATTTTTAGTACAGGGTCTACAGAGTCTCACTACATAGATCAGACTTGTAGTAATTCTGTTTTCAGCCTCCCAAGTGCTGGGGTCACAAGTGCGCACCACCACACCCAGTCTCAATCGCCCATCTCAGCAAGCCCTGGGGTGGGACTGGCACCGTAGCCGGGAATCAAACCCCTGGCCCCTGCACTCTGCCTGAGCAGGTGCTTTTGTCTGCTAAGCTATCTCGCCAGCCCAGGCTCACCTTTTAAAGACATTAAATAGAATCTCCCAGTTGGAAGGGGTTTGAGCGGTTATTTGCCAATAGCCTACACATAATATCAATTACTCCATCAGACTCAGGCTGTGCCTGCATACCCTAGATGCTGGTGGGATCACTACCTTGTGAAAGTAGCCTGTTGTTAAGATAGCTCTGACTCTTGAAGGAGGATCCTTGCAGTGAACTATCACCTACCTTTCTTTGTCTCAGATCCAAGAAGACCAATGTTAAGCCTCACCAAGGCAGTTTCTGAGAATTTTCAGGACTGTTGAAGGATTGCTAATTTTCTTCTTGATGTAAGTAGTTAATTTGGAGCATAATTCAGAGCATGTGCTCATGACTAGGTTTTAGTGAATAAAAGAAAAATTTGTTCCCTTCATGATACAGACAGCATTTGTTCTTCCTGGAATTCCTATGCTATATATCTTAATGAATTAAATGAAAATTTGCAGTCCTGTGGTCCTAAGGAACATTTATTTGTTCCAGACTCTCTTGGCCCATGCACATGTTTCTGTGTTTCCTCTTTAGTTTACGAATTAGTAAGCAAGACAAGGTCAAGGCCATAGCTTTTAGACTTGCTGGAAAGAATGAATGTCTTAAAAGGAAGGTACAGTTTGAAGATTAAAAGCTCTTTCCTGTAATTCTGAAAGGCCTTTTTACTATGTTCAAAAATATTTGCTACCTGGTCTGATTTGTCCTCTCATGGGGACACTTACATTGGTCTGGGCTTCTCCAACTTCCCCTTTGAATAATGCTCTATTGCTCTTACCTGGGGGAAAGAGTGAAGCGGCTGCAGTGAATGTGTCCACTGAGGATTTTGTCTTGGGCTGGACTTGGCTGATCTTGGCTGGGGGCCTGCTCACTGTGCTCGCGTTGAGCTGATGGCAGGGCTGTGGCTCATTTGCATGTCTGGCAGTTGGCTAGCAGGCAGCTGGAGGTATTGGAGTACTTGCCTTTCAGCTGCCAGTAGGCTCGCTTGGGCTTATGCACAGAGGCTATCTCCAGAAGGACACAACAAACATGGATGGATTTGGGAACTGTCACCATGTCACTTCTGCTGCATTCAATTGGTCAAAGTGAGTCACTCAAGGGATAGAGGAATTGATTAAGTATTGGCTCAAGGGCTCCAGGAATGGCAGCTGTTACAGAAAATCTGGCAGACTGCACATTGCAAGGATTGATCTTGTCTATAGCCTCTTAGTGGAAGCACTTAGAAGTTGTCCAGCAGGAATCCCATACGATAATCATTTTATTGTTAACTTTAGCAATACTTCCTAGCTATATCCTTTCTAGAATCTGTGAAATAGGAACTGGATCCAACTGTCAATGGCAGAAGCTGGGGAAGTTTCTAGGTCATCCTGAGGACAGAATTGAGAGCCTCCTGGTTTGAGTGGAAGCAGCTGCTGGACATCTGAGAGTCCTCTGATTCCTTGGCCCCGAAACTTCTGCATTATGATCCTATGTTAGTTATGGTAAAGCAGAGGCCTCAGAAACAAGGCTGACTTGTAGACGGTAGAGTTGGAGCTGAACGCAAGCACATACAGCTGGAGGATCTGGGCTTGTTTCTTAATGCTCTGCCCAGCATCCCTGAGTCCATCAACAGTGAGAACAGAGCCCAAGAGGAAGTGAATTCCTATTCTGTGAATGCCTGCTGCAAGTCGGGCCCAGGTTTGAATACTGCGCAACATTATCCATTCTCACCCTGACCTCCCCACTACCAAGAGCTTGTGCAGCCCGTCTGAGCATGAGCAGCTGGGAAGTGGTTTGTAGGGCTGAACTAAAGCTTGTTTCTGTCTGACACTTCACTAACACTGTCTTCTAAGGGTTCTATGTTCTGTGGCTACAACTGAATACACAGTCTGGGAAATGTTCATGGAATAGAGGCCTGGTAGCTTCTGGTTCTGGGGGCTGCATATCACTGGGCCAGCACCCTGCTGCACTCTTCATATTGAATCATCACATGGCAGAGGGCATCCCATGGTGAGACAGAACAAGCATACCAGTTTGGGCCTCTGTTCTTGTCTTATAAAGCCACCATACCATTGTGGGTGCCCCACCTTCCTAATTCCATTATTCTCTCTTTTAGTTTTTTGCATTAGCAAGTATGTTTATTTGTTTATTATTATTATTATTATTATTATTATTATTATTATTATTATATTTATGGAAGAGCAAATAGCAATGAGACAGTCTCAAGACAAATTAACAGGACTGATTCGATAAATTAATACATTGCAAAATGTTTTCATAATGTTTTGTGTCGTACAAGGTGCATACATGATATACTTACAGACATTATTATAGCACAGGTCTCTAATCAGTACATAAAGAGACTCTAGCTATATACTTATCTTATTTTTTATAGCTGAATTATATCACAGATTCAGTAATTAATACTTTCTACCTTGTTATCTCCTTAGTGTCTGTCCATAGTACTAGAAGCCAATATAATATCTTGTCCAACCACTATTAGTGCAAATCTTGCTTCTCATAGAGTTCTGCAGAAGCACGGCATATTTATTCTAACTGTACTGTTTATACACACACATCATGGTTTGTCCTTTGTATATCCTTTTTCTTTTGTCTAGACCTGTCAAAGATGAGCGCTCCATTGTCATTAAACGAATTTAGGTACCTGAACTCGGCTAAATAATCCAACACAGTCCGGCATTCCACAATAATAGTGAGTTATCTGAAGAAGTTGTTGACTATAGCCATTTACAGCTCAACTTATTGTTATGGCCCTGCATTATATACTTCAATTTTATGCTTTTCTGCTTGATGGTTGAGACTGAGATAGATCAAGACATATATACGAAAAGATGTAGCTTTTGCTTCTGATGAGGTCAGTGAAGTCCCCTCAGGGTTTATCTTGTAATCCTGTACATTACTCTGTAGATCCTTTGTCTGTGTCATCCATGTGGATGAGTCACGGCCAGTGCTTGACCAGTTTGCTCTCTATGAGAGCCTGAGAGAAAGTTTTCTCTCCATGTGACTCTCCCCCGGCACACTATACGTGACCAGTCTCTTTCCTCTGTGGCTGCATAATCTCCTTGATCAGAAAATTTGGGGCACAACTGAGCTTCATGATGTTACAGTACAGGTTCTCCTATGCCCTGAGTCTTCGCTGACTGTGAAAGGTCAGGGCCAAAATGTTGCCTGGCCTTGTGGCTCTTCTATTTCTCCAATTTTTATCTGTAAATTTAGGTAGTTAGACAACCAGAAGAAAAGCTAATTAGTATCCTGCAGCATATGCTGTTCAGTTTGCCCTAACTATCTGACTCAATTGTTTTTAGTTGTTGTTGTACATTTCTATTTGTATTTCTTCTTTTGATTTTTTATATGAGGGAGACTAAATGATACACATGTGAGCCTGGTTTATTTCACTTATGAGTACATATTCAAGTGACATCCACTTCAATATAAATGCTTCAAATTTATCATTCTTTATAGCGGAGTAATACTCCATTATACAGAAATACCACTTCTTTTTCAACCATTCCTCATGTGACAGACATCTTGATTGTTTCCAGGATTTTGCTATCATAAATTATGCTGCTATAAACATAAGTACACATATATACTATGATATAATGTTTTCCATTCCTTTGGGAAAATTTCCAGTCCTACTCTCTTCAGGAGTCTCCACAGTGATCTCCACAATGGTTTTACCAGTCTACATTCCCACCAGCAGTGAAAAGTGTTCCCTTTTCCCCACAACCTCTCCAACATTTGTTGTTGGTTGATTTCCTTATGATAGCCATTCTTTCTGGAGTGAGATGGTACCTCAGTGTTGTTTTTATTTGCATTTCACTGACGGCTAGCGATGTGGAGCATTTTTTCATATATTTATTCGCTTCTATAATTTTGTCTTCTGAGAAGTGTGTATTCATCTCAGATGCCCATTTTTGAATTGGGTCTTTAAATTTGAGGGCCCTGTTATATCTTAGTTCTTTATATATTCTAGACAGTAATCCTCTGTCTGATTGCTTATTAGTTAGTATTTTTTCAAAATTTGTGGGTTGTCTTTTTACTTTGTTAACAATTTCTTTTGAGGTGCAGAAACTCCTCAAGAAGAGTTGACCCCAGTTGTTGATTCTTTCAAATATTTCCCATGCAAATGTATGTTTGGTCATGAACTCTTTACCTAGCCCTATGTCTTCAAGAGTTCCTATTTTCTCTTCCAGGAGATTGAGAGTTTCTGTTTTAATGTTTAGATCTTTAATCAATTTTGACTTTAGCTTAGTGCATGGTCATAGAGCTGGGTCAAGTTTTAGTTTGTAGCATGTAGAGAGCCAGGTTTTCCAGCACCATTTGTTAAAGAGGCTATCTTTCTTCCAGTAAGCTTATTTTGCCCCTTTGTCAAGGATCAGATGGCTGAGTGTGTTTGTAGATGCCTCTGCATCTTCTAATTTATTACAATGGTCATCAGGTCTATTTTGTTGCCAATACCATCTTGATTTTATCACAGTGGTTTGTAGTACAATTTCAAGTCAGGAATTGTGATGCCTCCTGCCTTGTCTTTATTGGCCAAGATTGCCTTTGCTATTCTAGGTCATTTCTGGTTCCAAATAAATTTTAGGAATGATTTCTCTATGTTTGGGAAGTATACTGGTGGAAGTTTGATAAGGATTGCATTAAATCTGTACAGCAATTTTGGGAGTATGGCCATCTTCACGATGTTGGTTCTTCCCATCCAGGAGCATGGGATATGTTTCCATTTTCTGAAATCCTCTATAATCTCTTTTCTTAGGGTGTTGTAATTTTCTGTGAAAAGGTCTTTGACTTCCTTGGTTAAGTGAATTCCAAGGTATTTCATTTTCCGCAGTGCTATTGTAAAAGGTATTGTTTTTATTGTTTCCCTTTCAGTGTGCTTGTTATATGTATAGAGGAATGGTATTGACTTTTGAGTATTGACTTTGTATACTGCTAAGCTACTGAATTTCTGTATCAGTTCTAGTAGTTTCCTGGTGGAATCTTTGGGGTCTTCCAAGTAAAGTATCTTGTCATCTGCAAATAGTGATAATTTAACTTCTTTTTAACTACTCTTATTCCTTGTATTTCTCCCTCTTTTATAATGGCTGTTGCTAATGATTTAAAAACTATACATTGAATAGGAGGGGTGATAGAGGACATCCTTATCTTGTACCTGATAAGAGTAAAAGATTTCAGTTTTTTCCCATTTAGGATTATATGAGCTTTTGGGTTGTCATAGATGGCTTTTTATCAAGTTAAGATAGAGTCCATCTATTCTAGTTTTCTGTAGGACTTTGAATGAATGAATGTTGGACTTTGTCAAAGGCATTCTCTGTATCAATTGAGATGATCATGTGCTTTTTAGATTTCAGTCTATTAATATAGTGTATTACATTTATAGATTTTTGAATATTGAACCATCCTTGCATGCCTGGGATGAATCCTACCTGGTCATAATGTATGATCTTCTTCATGATTTGCTGTATTCTCTTTGCTAGGATCTTATTGAGTATTTTTGTATCTATGTTCATGAGGGAGACTGGCCTGTAGTTCTCCTTTTTGGTTGTGTCTTTCCCTGGTTTTGGAATCAGTATACTACTTGCCTCCAGAAATGATTTTGGGAGGACTGTTTCCTTTTCAATTTTATTGAAGAGTTTGAAGACTGTAGGGACTAGATCTTCTATAAATTTCTTGTAGAATTCAGCTGTGAATCCATAAGGACCTGGACTTTTTTGTCAGTAGGCTTTTTATTATGTTTCCTATTTTATTGGCTGTTATTGGTTTATTGAGTGTTGTTATATCTTCTCGGTTCAGTTTTGGTAACTTGTACCTTTCAAGGAATCTGTCCATTTCTTCTGTGTCTTCCATTCTGTGAGTGTAAAGATTCTCAAAGTAACTATTGATAATCTTTTGAATTTCTGCTGGATGTGTGGTGATTTCACCATTTTCATTCCTTATAGCGTGTACCTGAGTTTTTTCTTTACTCTTTTGATGAGGTTGCCTAGAGGCTTATTAACTTTATTTAGTCTTTCAAAGAACCAACTTTTTGATTTGTGGATTCTTTGAACTGTTTTCTTCAACTGAATTGAATTAATTTCTGCTCTAATCTTTATTATTTCTTCTCGTCTTTGCACTCTGGGTTTTGTTTGCTCTTCTTTTTCTAGATGTTGAAGGTGCAACATTAGCGTGTTTATTTGTTCCTATTGTGTTTTCCTAATGTGTGAGTTCATAGTTATGATTTTCCCTCTAAGAACTGCTTTCATTGCATCCCATAAATTCCAGTAAGTTGTGCTTGAATTTTCATTGAATTGTGGATATTGTTGAATTTCTTGTTTAATTTCTTCTGTGACCTATTGATTGCTGAGTAGGGTGTTGTTTAATTTCCATGAATTTAGCAGGTTTTTCTGGTTTCTTTTGTCATTTATTTACAGTTTCATTGCACTGTGGTCAGATAATATGCATGGGATAATTTCTTGTTTCTTGCATATACTTACGCATGACCTCTGGACTAGTATGTGGTCTATTTTGGAAAATGATCCATGTGCAGCTGAAAAAAATGTGTATTTAGCTCTGCTTAGGTGGAACACTCTGTATATGTCCACCAGTTCCATTTGTTCCAAGTTCTGGTTCAGTTCTGCTACTTCCTTGCTAATTTTTTATGTGGTTGATCTATCTTTTTGAGATAAGCAGGTGTTAAGGTCTCCTGTTAAGACTGTGGTCTTAGATACTAGGTTTTTCATGTCCATTAAGATTTGTCTTACATAGTTGGGTGCTCCTGTGTTTGGTGCATAGATATTTATGAGTGTTACCTCTTGATCTTGAATTTTTCCCCTGACCAATATATAGTGGGCTTCTTTGGGTCGTTTGATCCTTCTTGGTTTGAAGCTGAAACTGCCTGAGAACAGAATTGCTACTCCTACTTTTTTCTGAGGTGCTGGCGGATGTAATATTGTTTTCCATCTTTTGACTTTGAACTTATGAATGTCCTTTTGAGTTAAGTGTGTTTCTTGTTTACAGCATATTGTTGGATTTTGTTTCTTAATCCACTGTGCCAGTCTATTTCTCTTAATTGGTGACTTGAGTCCGTTTACATTGATGGTTATGATTGAAATGTGTTGACTTATGTTTGCCATGATATTTACCTGGTGTTGTTTATTCCTTTGTAATCTGTGTTTAATTGTCTGTCCTGTTTAGTGGGTTCCTTCCATTCTCATTCATGGAGTTCTGGTTATTGTGGTCTCTCTCTAGAACATCTTTCAGCAGCTTGTGAAGGGCTGGCTTTGTCATCATGAAATTTTTTAGTTGTTCTTTGTCGTAGATGTATTTCCCTTCTCCATTAAACTTGAAAGGGAGTTTTGCAGGGTATAATAATCTGGGCTGGAATTTGTTTTTGTGTAGGACTTGAAGAACTCTGCTCCATGCTCTCCTTGCCTTTGTTGTTTGTGTAGAGAAGTCGGCTGTAATTCTGATGGGTTTTCCTTTGAATGTGAGCGCCTTCTTCTCTCTCGCAGCTTTCAGTATATTATTTTTGTGTTGGATTTCTATGATCTTAACTATTATATGTCTCGGTGTGTTTCTACTTGGGTTGAGGTTATTTGGTGTTCTCTATGCTTCGGTGACCTGAATGTTGGATTGTTTCCTCATATTTGGGAGGTTTTCTGCAATTATTTCTCCCCAAATTCTTTTTATGTCATTCGTATTGACTCCTTCATTCTCGTTGATACCAATTATTCTCACATTGTTCATCCTGGCATCATCTTGCAGGTGATGGATTATTTTTTCCTGCATTCTCGTTGTTTTTAATAGATCCTTTCTCTCCTTTTCACTAGCTGCATCAGCAACTTCAAGATCTGAAACTCTGTCTTCGCTTTCGCTCCAACGGTTTTGTAGACTCATGATTGGTATTTTTAGTTCTTCTATTTCTCTTTGACTCTGTTTCATGCGTTCTATTTCTTTTCTGTATTGCTCATTCAAGGAATCCATCATATTTCTGATCTCTTCTTTTTTTTTCTTTTTTTTATCCATGTCTTCTTTAGAGGTAGTTATTAATTCTTTTTCTGCTGAGTTTCTTCCAAGTTGGGTTTCCTCTGTATATTTCCAGACTTGTTTCTGTATTTCAGATGATATGATTTCAATGAATTCTTTTTTTCAAAGAATTCTTTTTTGCTTTCAGAAATTATTTCTGCTTTGGCTTCCTCATGACCTTTCTGCTGTTGTTTCTTTGCTTCAGATATTGTTAATTGCTACGTTTCAGCTGGAATAGTGCTTTCTGCACTTGTTCTCGGTGAGCATTGGTTTTCCTCCTGATGTTTCTCGATTTGATTCTTAATTTCAGATGCTATGTATTCAGAATTTTTTTTTATTTGAGGAATTAATTCTTGTCTGAGTTCCTCTATACCTTTCTGCTGTTGTTCCTTTGCTTCTATATCTGTTCATTCATTCATTTCAGCTGAGCTAGTGTCCTCTGCACTTACTGGTGGACTCGAGGCCTGAGATTGCATTTTGCTTTTTGTCTTTGTCATTTTGTATAGCACTGACCTCTGACCTTTGTTGTAGAGCTTTGGTGCAGCTATAACTTTAGCTTGTTATGAAATTCGTCTGCTAGTCTATTAAGTTTGAGATTACCCAGTTATGCCTGTCCTGGATCTAACTGTTGTGTTCAGTTTCTTTTTGCTGCATCTCCTGTGGTTTCCCTCTGTTTGTTCCCGGGCAAACACGAACTGCACCGGGATGCAGAGTGAGTAGTGAAAATTCCTACTATCTTGGCTGGCTTTGAGGTGAGGATCCGCAAAGTTGCTGGATTCGGCCCTAAGTGTCTCAGGGAGGTCGCTCTCTAGGTGGGTGGGCCTGGACTTTCGTGGGTCTGCTGGGCTCCCAAAAGGATAGTGGATGGTCTTATTCACCGGGTAGGCTGTGCTTGGTCAGCCAAGCTCTGCTGGGTCCAGGACCGCGTGCCGGAACCAGAGAAGGGTGGGAAAGGCCCCTCCGGTGCAGCGGGCCTGGAACTCTCACTCAGAGGCTGAGCTGCGCTCGGTCTGGGGCTATAGGGTGGGACCAGGGATCGCTGAGAAATGTCCCTCGGTGTGGCGGGCCTGGAGTTCTCACTCACTGGCTGAGCTGCGCTGGGTCTGGGGCTGAGGTGTGGGACCAGGGCTTGCTGGGACAATTCTATTATTCTGAATCAGCTCTCCAGAGACCATATAGTACTAATATATGATTTTGAGAATTCAATATCCCCTGTATGAATTTTGAGGGCAGAAATGCAACCAATTTTTCAGGGTTTTTGAGGGGTGTTGGTCATGATGATGGTACAAGGGATTGAACCCAGGGCCTTGGCACTGAATTACAGCTGCAATACTTTTTAGTTTGAGACAGGATGTCACTAAGTCACTGAGCTGCCCAGGTTGCCTATCAACTTGTGCGTGTCCTGTCTCAGCCTTCCAGGGTGCTAGGATTAAAGACCTGTGCCATTGGGCTCTGCTATAGGCTCAGGATTTTAGCAACAAGAAAAGAAAGCTCTCTACTAACCCCATCCCTGTGGCCTGTGAGTCTGTCTCCTTCATGGCAGGAGCCCCTGTAGTAATGCAAGGACCCTGGGGGAGGGTGCTGGGGAGATAGCTCAGGGGTCTAAGTGCCTACCTGGCAAGCACAAGACCTGAGTTCAATGCCCGGTATTGCATACCACGCTGGTCTTGGATCCCTGGGTGCATTGCAGTCCCCCAAACTGGCTGGTGGCACACACCTATAATCCCAGAGCTGGGGAGGCTGAGACAAGAGGATCACTACCAGTTTGAGCTGCGTAGTGAGACCCTGTACCGAATAAATAAGGGTCTTGGAGGATGGCCAGGCAGGACATCTGAATTAAGCATTCCCCTGAGTCCCCTAGGCTACTTGGGCAGCTTTTGGTTGCCCACACAGTAAGGGCAGGACAGGCTGGCTGATGTAAGTCACAGTTTTTAATCCAGAAGGACTCAGAAGGGAACCTTTGAGGACCGATGAAAGCAGCTGCACTATTGGTCTTGCCTGGAGGAAACATGCTGGTGATGCCCGTGGCAGTATGGAACATGTGAGCTCAGGGAGGCAGAGGCTGGGTGGGGCGCCAGGCTCAGCAGGAGGCCCAGCAGGCACTGTCAGAGGAAGGAAGATTGATGTGGGGATTTAGGCATGTGCAGGGGTCATTAAGCAAGGAAGCCCGACTGCTAGAGCCCTGTTAGCTTAGTCACAGAAGCCACTGAGCTTCTCGCCACCAGCCCCTGCACTTCCAGTGGCCTCCCAGGTGGCGCCCCCCTGCCTGCCTTCGTCCACCTGCTGCTTCCCTGCTCTGCCTGCTCTGCTGCTTCCTGTGAGGTGGCTGAGGCTGCCCTCGGCTCCTCTGTGCTCAGCCTGGGGAGTTCCACATCCACGCTTCTCTCACCTTGGACGACCCGTGCTGCCCTGGTTGTGTGAAGGCACAGGGTGGCCTGCGGTGGCAGTCTTTGTTCTGCTGGGCCTCTGTCTGTGGGGCTCTTGAGCCAGCTCTCATAGCACAAGGACGATCTCTGAAATGCTGAGTCCTGCGTGCGCAGCAAGAGCACTCCAGGGGTTGCGTCCTTGTTGCCTGTCTTGGCCGACTTCCTCTTCCCCCTCCCTGCTGTGGCATTCTGGGGCCCTTTCTGCAGCCTGGGCACCCCTCTCTGGTGGCCCATGGGCCCTTGGATGCAGGGTCCAGTGTCGGGTTGGTGTGCACGCCAAGGGACCACACTGGTGTTCGCATCTCAGCGAATGAAAGGGGGCAGAGTGAAGCCGAGTCCCTTTTCAGAGCACCTTTGACTCTGGCTCTGCCAGCATTTAGTTTGCCTTTTCGAATCCCCCAGTTTCCACTTCTCATCACTCTTGCTACAGTTGCCTAAAACAACAGTACCCAACAATTTGGGGAGAAAGCAGTCAGGGGCCTTAACTGTGCAGTCATCATGGGGTGGCCAGACGTGCTTTTCAGGGAAGGGGAGGCTGGGAGAATCAGGGTGGGGTGAGGGCTCCAAGGAAGGGAGGGGGCCCTGGGTGGGCCTGCGTGGATCAAGAAGCAGCCTGTGCATCTGTGCAAGGGTGCATGTGAGCGCTTGTGCCTGTGTGTATGGGTGAGCTGTAAGATTATGTAATGTGCACATATGTGTGTGCATGTGCTTGTGGGCAAGTGTGTGTAGCTAAGTGTGGGAGAGCACCTGCCTGTGTGTGCATATAGCAGTTGAGTGTGTGCGACATCATGTCCGTGTTCCCATGCATGTGTGAGCTTGCACAGGTGTGTGTGAGAGTGCACATGCATGAGGTGGAGTCTGCAGGAGGAGCTGGTTGCTAGGCAGCCCATGCTACAGGCCAGACCCCTGCAGTAGCCAGTGCAGCAGAAGGGAAGGGAGCAGCTGCCCAGCTCCGTGGTTCTGCTTTTCAGCTCCGGGCTGGCCATGGAGCCTGCAGCACTGCTGCCTCCAGGTAAAGGACTAGAGCGCTGAAAATAACTGTGGCCTGATGTCAGCCAGCTAGCGAAGGGAGCTGTGACCTCCAAATTGCTCCTTGGACATGTGGCATCCTTTCCTCCTGTCCCAGAAGGGTGTCTCTCCTGGAGCTGCTCTGCCTGTGCAGTTTGCGCAGCTCTGCTGTCCTGTTGGCTGCTGGTACATTGGGAGGCTGCCAGGGAGTCACACTCCTCGGAGGCCCTTGCTGCCTCCGCCCGTGCTTCTGAGCTCCGCTGCTTTCACATTCTCATGTAGGCCTCCTGAGCCCCAGCCCAGTCAGCCCCCTTCCCTGCATGCTTCTTAGGCCACCTATATCCACACCTTTGCAACTTGACTCTTGTTTGTAAAAGCTTTCTGTTCGAAGTGCCTTTATCATCTTGCAAAATCATATTATCAGCTCCGAATTCACTTTGTCCCTGAGTTTCCCCTGTTTGCACAGCCCCAGTCCTCGGCTTGTCGGCCAGCAGCAGCTCTTCCCTGGGCACTCCAGGCAGGTCTTCACTGCCTGCCACTGCATGCAGACTGCTTGCTCTGGAGCAGCAGGGCCCTGCTGGTGCATCCACAGTTCAGGGCAGGGGATGATGTGCGGTTGGCACTTGCTGGGTGGAGTCAGGAGACGCCCACCAGTCCAGCGGGGCCCTCTGCGGAGCACCGTGCTCCCGGGGATTCAGGGATAGCTCAGCGGCAGCTCTTGCTGTTGGCCAGCCTCCTACCTCTTGGTCTTGCTCCTGTTCTGGTGCTGGATTCTGTTCACTCCAATTATTTTCACAGCCTCAGAGGTTGCCTGTGACTTATGAATCCAAGCTGTGCCATGTGAAGCACAGCGGTTTTTGCAGGGCGTGTCTTACTCTTATTCCATGCGGTAAAATTCTCTCTGAAGCTTATTAGATTTCAAGAGCACATTGTCCTTCCAGCTAGTGCTGTGAAAACATGCCATCTTTTGCTGGTGTCAGGAGGGAGGAAGCTGCACACCTGGCTGGCCCCGAGGAAAGGAGCCCTGGGGACTGTCACATAAGGCAGCGGGCCTGTGGGTGTGGATTTTGTGCAGACATCAGCACTTATTATTCTGTGCCTGCTGGTGACCACTTCGTGCCCATTTCTTTAGATCTAAATGGCATGAGCCCAGCACCCACCTCTGTAGCCGTCTAAGAGCACCCAGTATCTGCGACAGAGTAAGCGCTCAATGTGAGCTATTATCCTGCACACTGTTGTCACTGCCTTGCAGAGCTGGATGGGGCTAAAGAGAAAATTCACTGAAATTCTTCAGCCTAAGAGGCAGCATGGATAGTATATGTCTGTAATCTCAGCACCCTGGGAGCCCGAGGTGGGAAGATTTGGAGATGGAACCCAGCCTGGGTAACAGGGCATCTTAGCAAGATCCTGTCTCAAAATCAAAGATGAAGAAAGCTGGGAATGTATCTCTGTGGTAGTCACCCCTGGGTTTGATGCCCAATATTGCAAAAGCAAATAAACGAGCATCCTTCAATTTGGGCAAGTTGACATTCCCAAGGGGAAGGGTTACCATAAAGTTACTGGGCATGAAGCCAGTGTGGTGGCCTGGGACAGCCCTGGGGCATCCTGGCGTCCAGGACAGCCTTCTTTTTGGCACAGCTCTAGTTGTTTTGGATAGGAGCTTTGTGGAATTGGGAGGAGATGGTCACTATCCTGCCACTGGGAAGTGTGTCTAAGTCACCTCGATTTTGTCACCACTGGGCCCTACCCAGACACTGGTGTCTATCCACACTGGAGAATCTCAGTGTGGTAATTAAAGATGAAGGTGTTCTCTCCACTGCATTCTGCATTTCTGTATTCCTTGAGTAATCGCCACAGAACTATTCACTGAACTTGTGGAATTTCAAGTTAAACAAGCCCTTCAAAGAGCAAAAAGTGAGCACTTAGTCAAGGCTCATGGCCTCTCAGTGTTGCCAGTGTCACGCCGCTACTGAATCAGGAAGTCCTGTCTCTTTGTCTTTTCTCCTCCTCATGTCTGGATTGGGTACTTGTCACACACTGCTGGGCATAACCCTTACAGGATCCTTTTTGGCCAATGCAATATGGATCTGCTTAGCATTTGGTGGCTCAAGAGATGAGGCAGAGCTGGGAATGCTGTGCATTGTGACTCAGGCAGGTGAGATGAAGTTCAGTTGGCCACTAGCCCAGCAACAATCCATAGTTTCAGAGAGACATGGAACTTGACCTAGCTTGTGTGTGTGTACTCAGTAGCAGAAAAGACTGGAAGACACATGTTTCCATCATCCAGACAGACACGTCAATTGGAGACTTCCACATCTCTTGGAAGGTGAGGGTGACATGGTGATGTCTTCCAGGCCCTTCTGATTGGACATCAGGGTCAGGTGAGCCTGTAAGTGACAATAATAGTGACCCTTGTGTGCACAATGGGTGCTCTGGCTTGTATTTAGACGTTTCCTCAGTGCCACATAGGTGGAGCTTTATGGAGTTGGCTAGATCTAAGGTGTGTTAACATGAATTGAGGGTGTGTTGGTTTGGAAAAGTTCTGGGTATAGATAGTGGAAGGCCCACAAGCTTGTAGCCTGGATGGAACATAAAGGGAAAGATGAAAGGCAGGCTGCTGCTGATTGCTGCTTGTTGCCTCCTGCCTGCTCTGCCGTGGTCTGTTTCTTTCCTTCCATGCCACTCTGCCTTGGGGCCGGCCAACTATGGAATGAAACCTTTATAAACTATGAGCCAAAATAAATCTTTTAAGTTGCATCTGCCAGCTATTTTGTTTCAACAACAAGTAACTAAGATA
Organism: Ctenomys sociabilis; assembly: GCA_004027165.1. Classification (NCBI taxonomy): domain Eukaryota; kingdom Metazoa; phylum Chordata; class Mammalia; order Rodentia; family Ctenomyidae; genus Ctenomys; species Ctenomys sociabilis. The sequence continues at coordinate 13,257 of PVKA01020416.1, read as the reverse complement.
GCAGGGAAGGCAGGGTTGTATATAGATGATGTATGCCTTTAAATCTAGATGACCTACATTAGTAGTTTTTGACTTGATGATAGACAGTTTCCACATGCAGTGGAAATCTAATTTTGGGTCTTGAATTTTGACTTTTTCCTGGGCCTGTGAAATGTGGCTCACTGCTCTCTCTAGATGATGGGTAGCAGCAGTGGGTGATGATTCCCAGCCAGCCAAGTGACCATGGGGAGAAACAATGGGTACTCTCCAGAGTACTCTTATGTGATGTGTATGCACTGCATTCTTGGCTTATGGGGCTAAGGATGTAGCCCTATCATAAATTAAGAGCGTTTATTGTAAAAGTGTACCCAAGTGCATGTAGTGCTTCAGGGCTTTCACTTCTAAGTGCATTATCTCATCTCAGACTCTGGTCCTAGATGGGACTGAGGATTCATCTGCTTTATCATTAAGTACCACTAAGGCCCATGGCTGACACCATGATTCCCTTTTTTTTTTTTTTTTTTTTTTTTATAAACCAAGGAAGACAGTGCCAGGCTCCAAGCTCTTGTTCTTGGATGTTGCTACCACTGTCAAAATTTATTTTGTTTTGGAGATTTGTAGGTTGTTCAAGCTCAAGGCTGCTTAGCTCAGCTGTGAGCTTTGAAATTCCTCCCGTGGCAATCCAGGTGTACTTATTCCCAATTCAGAACCTTTTCAGTTGTACACATTTCCTTTCCAGTGGGCAGTCCTCCAGCCTTGTCCTTTCATGCTTATCTCAGCATCCAGTTCTATACACATATCTCTCTCTCTCTCTCTCTCTCTCTCTCTCTCTCTCTCTCTCTCTCTCTCTCTCTCTCTCTCTCTGTGTGTGTGTGTGTGTGTGTATTTGGATTCCTTATATCTTCTTTATCTGACTAATCCCCTTTCTTTCTGTACCAGCCTGACCCAATATTTTCTCTTGGAAGATGTCCATCTCCGTATTCTGGAGGCCATTTGGTGGGTGCCTCTTATGAGCTGCTTCTGTTGGAGGAAGAGCCATCCATCTTGTATCTAGGTCTATGCAAGGTCAGGTTCAAGGAGAATCAGAAATAAGACCCAAAGGGAGCCCAACAGTCACCACCAGCCCTTTGGATTTGAATCAGACATACAAGAGACTAAAGGCAGGAAGCAGGGTCAGAACCATCCTTCCTGGATACTGGGATTGCTGGGAGTCAGGCAAGGTGGAATGAGGTTCTCAAATGAAGGCCTGGAGGGTTACACAATGATTCTTCAGCCTCAGCATTTCAGGGAGCTCAGAGTCACAGGTGGATGTGTCTAGACACCCGTAAGTAATGTCTGTACAGGCTCTGTGCACTTTAAAGTGGTTGCTTTATTTAATTTCAACAAAGTTGTAGTTGCAATTAGATCTGTCCAGATAATTAACTTCAATTTACTAGTTTGTAACTAGTAATTAATTACTGAAGTCTCCTGAGCCTTGAAAGGAAAGTTGCTTCTCTGAGAACAGGGACTTCGTTTGGAAGGCTCAGAAACATGGCCACCTTCTGGATGTCTTTCCTCTGTGACTTGCCTTGGCTCCAGGGCATGTACAAGGCTGCTGGTGGCTTTGAGCAAATTCCCAATGCTTAGTTCTCTCTCCTACAGAAGGAGACAGCTCTCCACTGATGTCCTAATAACCAAACAGCAGACCTAGAACCATCCCTTTCCCCTAAATCTATCCTCAAAATACTGGCACCTTTTCATGTTCATTTCAGACACCTATATCTGCTTGTGGTTTTGCTTCATATTTGAAAACTCATCATTTGTCCTTCATCAACAGTATAAGATCGTGAGCCTGATTGTCAGTCCTGTAATGCTGTGGGCTAAGGTCGGTCTTTTCATCACTGAGCTGATGAGCTATCCTATGAAAAGAATGAATCCTTTTGCTTCATGTAGTATCCTCAGATCAATTCCAGCTGGGTTATAGACTTATGTAGCAAGGCCATAAACATATGGCTTTGCCTTTATATTTATGAGTTCGTGTTTGCAGCACACCGAGATTCTTCCAGTGCTCATGGGAGTTGGTCTACGGGCATAACACGTCTTAGCTCCTTCTTCATCTCTTTGTCCTCTGCTCCCTCACACTCTGTCTACCTCTTGGTCCCCTCCCCTTTTGCAAAAGGTCTCCTTCCCTGTTTCCCATGATGTGTCTTTTGTTTCTCTTTTCATTTTTTGGGTCTGTCATATAAGAAAGACCATGTGATACTTAATCTCACATGTCTGACTTGTGTTACTCCTGTGGCCTAGGGGTGCTACCATTTCTCACAAATGACTCATGGTTATCGTTGGTGCAGATGAGGACCTCACTGCGTTTAGATGCTGCATCTTCTTTATCTATTCCTCTGTTGATGGATATACACGCCACTTTTTATGATAAATATAGAGCACTTTTGTGCTATAGGGTAGAAAAAAAATATGTAGGGCAAGAAAGGATTTACTCCCAAGAATTAGGCTATAAACTGGAGTTTTTCTAAAATTAGCACATTCTGTCCATCAAGAGATGTGAATTCAGGAAGTGAAAAAAAATCACAGAGCAAAGGAAGTTATACATGAAACAGAGACCGCAAAGGATTACTGTAACCAATATTTAAAAAACTATGCGTCTGTCCCAAAATACTGATACCTTCATTTAAAAAGTGGACATATGAGCATTTCACAAAAGAACATACCCAAAGCCAATAAGTATATTAAAAACATATGCAGGATTATGGTCGTCAGACCAATGCAAATCAAGCTCAAAACGTGATACACCACTGTCCATCAATTTGTGTAATATTTATGAGAATGAAGAGCAATTCTGCCTGTTGGAATTGCTGGTGGGAAAGTAATTGGTTCAGCTCCTCAGGGAAAATGTTTCTATTCTCTATTCTAGAAACCCCAGATAGGTAAGTTATGTTCTGGCAATTCCAGTCCTGGATATATAAAGAAAAGGCATCTACATGAACACAGAATAATAGGTACGGGGATGTTTATAGCAACACTATCAGGACCACCCTAAACTGGAAGTAACTCAAAGATTCATCTTCAGGACAACAGATGTATCGCCAAAAGCAGATGGCACGGTGGGTAGTGATTACAGCAGGCTACAGGCCCTGGATGGATTTCACAAATTATCCAGAGCAAAAGAAATGAGACAAGAAGTACACTGCATGGTCCCATTTATGTAAAGTTCGACAGCATGTGATGGAAGTTAGGGTGAGGATTCGGGTTACCTTATGATGGGGATAAAGTCTGGGAAAATGAAGCGGGATGCTTTGGAAGGGTGGTGACATTCTGTGTCTTGCTTTGAGTGGGGGTGGCACGGATGTGTATATTTTCTAAAGCTTTATGTTGAGGGATGCATTGAAAATTTGTCGTATGATTTTATTTTATAATTTTGATTTTTATTTAGTACAGGGTCTACAGGGTCTCACTACAAAGATCAGATTCAGTGGTTCTCCTGTTTTCAACCTCCAGAAAGTTGGGATTACAGGCCTGTGCCACCACGCCCAATCTCTATCATGTCTCAGGGTGCCCTGGAGGCGGGGCTAGCACGGCACACCAGGTATTGAACCCCAGCCTCTGCCCTCTGCCTAAGCAGTTGCTTTAGTCTGCTGAGCTATTTGGCCAGCCCTTGAATGATGCTGTGTTCATGGAAGTGTTTACTGAGAACAGATATAGGACCTTTGGGCTCACTTTCGATGAACTCACTGGGAATACAAGTAGAAGATGGGGCCTGAGTGCTAATACCTTCAGGTCGTATCTGATGATTCTTCTGTTCAATCAGAGCTGGGAATCACTGCCCTTGACCAAGAGCTGGCATCTTCCCGTCCTCATTACTCATCTACTCTGGGGGCTCCGTGCCATGATCACTCCCTTGAAGGGGCATCGTTGTCCTCGTGATCATGGTATCTCCCCTGCCAGGTAAGTATTGGCATCGTTGTCCTGAGCCCTCTGAAGCAAGCCTTGGGACCTCCTGGCTTTGATCTGTAGTGCGTTAGGGTACATAGTGTCACACCGCAGCTCCTCTCTCTGCTGCATCACTTGCACAGCCATGGAGAGGCTGCCAGCCGGAGAGCCTGGCCGAAAGCTGCCCAGGAGAGCAGGGTTTGAACCGCGGCTCCCAGCTCCCATTCTGAATCGATTAGAAGAGAGGTTCAAAGCTTTATGTAATAGAAATTAAAACATTTTAAGTAGTATAACAATACTATAGTGTAATAGTTTAATACGATATAAATAACTTAATAATTTATAGGAGGCAAGTAATTGAGGAGGAGAAGGGCATGGAGCTTGCCTTTCTAACTTGTATCTAATACAAGATCTTCAAATTTTGAATAGAGAGATTTTGAATTTATATTGTGATGATGATGATAATGGTAATGATATTTTGGCTTCTCACCTCAACTAGGGTCTCAGATGAAGCCTGTCTCACAATGGAAATGCTCAGGAGAATGCGTTCTGTTTTGCCCTGACTCTCTCTGCCTCTATTCTTGATCTACAGCCCTGCAGGAGAAATCCAGCCTGGGGAATCTGCCTCAGAAAGGTGTTATGAGTTGAGATTAGTTAGGCAAGTGGCAGAGCGCATGCATAAGCAGTGATTTTGCATAATGAAGCGTGTGAAATCCCACTGGAGGTTGTTAAAACAGCAGACAGACTGTGGTAAACAAGGAGGAAGGTAGACTTTGAAAACAGATGGCTTTGAAAACCTGGCAAAGCCCTGTTGCAGACTTTTAAAAATTGGTTTCGTTGGTGCAAGCTATTTTTTAAAATTCTACATGCATATTTTAAAGTTCTGTTTTAATGATAAAGTTCCGTGGGTAATTGAACATCAGTTTACATCCTGTTGCAAACATGCTAGCAGACAGATGTGGCGGGCAGCAGGCATGGAGGCCCAGGCTGCTCTGCATTGAGAGTCAGATGCTTGGTCTGCGGCTCCGACCAGGGCAGCTTTGGGGACCTACCCTGTGGGCAGGCGCAGAGCTGTACCCGTGCCGCCCTGAGAACATGGGTGGTCCTCGGCTCCCAGCCATTGTCTGAGCTGCTCTGCAGGCTCTGCCCTCACTTTCTCCAGGAAACAGGTGTGACCTCTAGTCCCCTTCTCTTCTCATTTCTAGCACTCCTGCCTGGAGTTCTTTGCTATCCATACCCGTCTTTTCCATTATTCCGGGGTCCCCTGACCTCTGCACAAACAGCACCCTCAACTGGAAGTGTCCTTCTTTGGGTAGATCTCAAATTAGTCGCCCACCAGGATCCCATTTTGAGAAATTTGATAATGGGCCTCTCTCAGTCTCTCTTGCTATAACTATCTTACTTCTAAATGAAGGCAGCCTTCTGCCTTTTGAGTATTTCTGCACAACACAGGCATCTTTTCTGAGGCACAACATAGAGTAAGTTTCCTTCACCCAACTTTCATTTAAGTAATTCCCTAGATTAGAAATGCATTCTTCATAGCTTGGATGAGGGCATGTATCTAAATAATTCCAGGATCCTGGGAGGCCAAGGCAGGAGGATCACAAGTTTAAGCCCCCACTTAGCAAGACCATATCACCCAGTTAAAAAAATTAAAGAGGGCTGGGGATGTAGCTCAGTATGAAAGCCCTGCGTTCAGTCCGCAGATTCCTCCCACTAAGTGGTTCATCTTCGTAATGATGAAAATGAAAATGTACAATGACAAAGACTTACATAATGCTTATTATGTTCTAGACGTATTCTAAGCATTTTATTTCATTAAGTCATTTCATCACTTCAGCAGCTGTGGGAGGCATATACTCCCCAGCTGGGGAAACTGAGGCACATAGTGGCTAAGCATTTACCCAAGTTCATACGGCAAATAAGTGGCAGAGCTGGGGCTTGAGCTCAGCGACTGTCTTTGATGATAACCCCTTCTTTACTGCCTTGCACTTCTGAAAGACTGAGTAGTTCACACTACAATGGTCTCTTCTGACTATTGGGCTACTCTCTACTCTCCCTGCTCTGTAGAACCCACTTGACTCAGATGCTCATTAATAATCATCTGGGTTTGTGTCATGTACACATTTGCAAATATGTACTTTAATTATTACAAAAGCAAAAGAAAGGCAAATGCAAGACAGGAAGTTTGTGTATGACATCTTCCTTGCATACCTGGGAAAGTCTCCATGTTGGCAAGCCACTGAAATGTTGTCCACTTAGGAGAGGTGTAGTGTCTATGAAAGGTTTGAAGAGAAGTATGGTTATCTCTGCAGAGTGCTTCTGAAACATTTTGAAGAAATGTTACTTGGACATCATAGAAGAGACACCCTGTTGGCTTTTGTTACAGCCCTGCTAAATACTGCTGATTTCCTACTCCAGTGTCTCAGCCTTTGTTATAAAGTCTATGCTTAGCTTTACTTATGAATGTAGCTGAACACAAATGAAAAGAGGCAAAACAGTAACCAGTAGACTCTTCTTTGAAAGAAATTCCTTGACCATTCATTAAGAACCTCACTGTTAGAAGGCCATTGCCAGTCTCTGACAGGGAGGCCTGGGGACCCCTGGGCCACAGACGAGCTGAGTTTCAAAGAAGAAGATATGGAGGACTGGGATTATGTTCAGAAAGGAACTGTCTAGGCAGTATCCTGCTGGTGTGGGATGAGGAGTGAGAATCATAAGCTTCCCAGAGAAGGGAGAGGATGGGATTCTTGAATTTGATGCAGCCTAAGGATCAAAAGAGCCTGCCCTGGGCTGCACACTGCAATGAAGTCTGCCATTTCATACATCTGAATCTAGGGCCCAGTGGAGCAAACATGAGTTTGGTCCCATGTATAACTTGGCTTTTTTGGACTTAAGGGATAACAATTTTGTATTCAGTGAACTTTCCTTTGTACAAGATGCGATAAGTATAATGCTTGGGTTGCCTCAGACTTTATATACTAAATATGAATGCTCAGTATGTTGGTAGGTAAAGGTGGGACCTTTTGAAGATGAAGTCATAATAATGAAGCCCTCTTTGAAAATTTTATTTTTCTTATTTTTAATGTGGTAGACATATAATGTGAAATCTGTCTTCTTAACAAATTAAGTGTACTACCCAAAAATGTCAAATCATACAGATAAGAATAGCATCATCCTGGATGGGTTCAGTATCTTCAGCAAAGGGACCCCAGAGCCCTTCCTTGTTCTTCCCATCATGTGTGGACACAGCTAGAGGACACATCTCTGATTCAGGAAGCTGGCCCTCAATATACACTGAATCTGTTGACCTTGGGCTTCCCAGCTTCCAGAACTTTGAGAAGTCATGTCTGTGACTTGGAATCCATCTGACTCATGCTATTTGCTATAGTAGCCTGTATGGGCCGAGGCATAGCACAATTACAATTACTTGTTTGGATTATTATCAAATCATTCAATACATTATTCGATCATACTTCTTGAGCCATTCTTGAGAACTGTCACATTTTAAAATTTGACTTCCCTTTTAGTGTGTTTTGTTTCAGAAAAGCATTTTTTTTTTTTTTTTTTTTTTTTTTTTTTTTTTTTTTTTTTTTTTTTTTTTTTTTTTTTTTTTTTTTTTTTTTTTTTTTTTTTTTTTTTTTTTTTT
>PVKA01020415.1:0-40391 GCA_004027165.1 Ctenomys sociabilis | reverse complement strand
TTTTTTTTTTTTTTTTTTTTTTTTTTTTTTTTTTTTTTTTTTTTTTTTTTTTGTCTTTTTTGAGACAGGGTCTCACTGTGCAGTTCAGGCTGGCCTTAAGCTCACTTTGTAGCTCAGGCTGGTCTCGAACTCACAACAATCCTCCTGCCTCAGCCTCCCTAGTGCTGGGATTACAGGCATGCGCCACCACGCCCGGCAGCAACATTAATCTTTGATGGTGAAATTTTTGTTTCCCTGCTTTTAACTGTAGCTTCCATCTGTTCTAGTATACTGTGTTTGTTTGATTCATCTTGTTTGTAAATACTTTTGAAACCTCTTTAAGAAAACAATGTGAAATGAACAAATGAACTAATACATAAATTAATAATTAGAACAAGCAATTTTGGAAAAGAGATTTCACCTAAGAAGTTAACTTTCCAGAAGTCTATAAATATTATTGTTGAATGCCTTGATATTATGCATAATATCATAGGAACATGGTTTTATAATGTATTTGTATGCTAAACAGTTCTTTGTAAGGATGGAACAAAAGAGTTTATTAAAATGTCAGAGTAGTTAAATAAGGCATAAAAATGTGTGATGACTGTAAGGATATTACAAAATATCATTAAAACATCATTCTGAAAGATCTTTGTACTTATTTATTATTGTATGAATAATCAAATATGTATTATATCATAAAAATTCTTGTTATTATTTAGCAATGCAAAGGAAGCATAGTATGAATAATTAAATAATCAATAAAGAACATATAGTCATAATCAATAATTTAAGTACTTCTACTTAACTTACAGGAGCTATCCAGCTTCCCTTCCTAAATCACTCCAATCATTCCTAAAGATAATCCTAAATAATCAAGATTTACTGCACCAAATTTCAAAATAAGTGAAAGCTTATCTATTTTCCTCACTTACTTAAGCTCTTCCACAAGGTAAGTATTTCAGTGGCTAAACTAATGGATAATAAATTCATACACCCTAAAATTTTAAGACACACAATTCTTCATAATCTAAAAACTGTTATAGAATGTCAAAAATGATAGAAGATACCTTGTGTGAATATACTCCCCTAATATGCATTAATATCCAAATAGAGGTAGCCTCTGTCATTAAAGATAATTGATATGGTCAGAGTTTGCTAAAAGATACAATGTCTTCTAAGAGAATCCCAATTTAAAAGTTTTGTCAAAATAAGCTACCTGTAGTGTGCCTTTAGTTATTTTAAAAAATTAGAATGAGGTATTGCTCTAATTCATATTTACTGAAAAAATCAAGGAGCAATATATAGATAATTTACTGAAATGCAATCTTTTACATTGTCAAAAACTTTGGTAAACGTCAGTCTCATGAGAATCTTACAAATTAGCAAGCAATCAAGAGAAAAACACGTCTATTGCTAAATTATTTCTTGTTTTATTTTGTATTTCATCTACTTCTTTTAGTTGTTTTTTCACAAACTCACCTACAAATTATAAGCATATATGACAAAATGCTTTACAAATCAAATGTGTAAAATTGGTAAAAGACTACTTTGTTTATTACCATCAATGACTCTCAGTGCCTGTCCCAAAGGAAGGCATATTCAGGTGCAGCACGGACTGGCCAAAGCAGTATTTAATTCATGTGAAAGTAGAAATGCCCTCAAACAGCAAGTCAAATATATGGATATTTCTACAGTTGCGAGTACACAAAACTTGACATACTATATCAGAAGAGTAAAGTTTCACCACTTTTGCAAAGAGATGAAAAATTTTATTTTTCAATTATTAGAGAGAAAAAATATTAATCAGAAACTCACATTGGTATCACAAATATCTGATAAATACTTGCAAATTTCAGAGAAGCAGAAAGATGCAGATATGAAAGTGCATAGAATTTTGGATTCAATTTAGGGTTGGTGCCCAGTAATTGGGCACAGGTGACATAGATGTTCTGCATCTGCTTCTTTAGGGAAACTCAGAGTCACTGGATGGCATTTGTGTTGGGAAGTTGTTTTGAAGAGTAAGTGAGTTAATGAATTACAAAGTAGTTGCAATAGAGCAGGGTAGATAAGAATCATTATATATATTTTAAAGTAAATAAGTGGATATTTATAATGCTTTAGACGAGAAGGTTATTTCAATTGGAAAACCATGGTTGTGACTGAAAAACTGTAAATGAAAACTCAGAGAGCAGATAGAGTGGCAAAAGGAGAGAAAGAAGAAGTCCATAGGGATGATCTAGGTACTTTGGAAAGGGAACAACACTGAAATTATGGGTTGTGGGCTGGCCTGATAGCTCTTAGGCGGAGCACAGCGGGCCGGGCCGGGATTCTATCCTTGACCTGCCATGCTTGCCCTGCCCCAGGGCACACTGAGACCTGCTGAGACTGGGTATGGTAGCGCACTCCTATAATCCCAGTGCTTGGGAGGCTGTAGACAGGCGGATCACTACGAATCCGATCTGGGTAATGAGACCCTGTAGACCTTGTACTAAATTTAAAAAAAAAAAAAAAAATTTGGGTTGTGTTTATGCAGCAGTTAATGGTGTGCACAATGCCTACAGGAACACACTAGTGGCCTCACATTCTTCTTATGTAAATAGGCTTCAAAACTGCAGGAAAGCTGATGAAACTTGAGTCTATAAAGATAAAATAAATGATGTGTAGAAAGCTAAGTGTCACCTTGATCCGCTTATAGGAGAAATCTAAAAACATAAATAAGCACATAAAACAAAGGGGAGATTGTGACGCAAGAAGGTCGACTTTTGGACATAGGGCAGGTGACTGGAGTGGGAGGTAGGGGAAGAGGCAGTAAAGGGAGGAAAATGCTTGCGGTATATCAATGCATAGCCCAGTCCCCCAAGACAACATCTTATTCTGCTTTGCAAACACAGTTAAACTGTTTACAGAAATTAATGGAGGCAGCAAGCAAGAGGGAAGATTTAATTGGGCACAAGTCTAGTGGAGCTCAATTTTCATATCTTTCTTAAATTCTTTAATATTCAATGTGTGTCTAGCTAATTATATAAAAATATACTTTTTATTTTATATAAGAATAAACTTTTGTAAGTCATTAGAGTCTAGGTAAAGCATTAGTTGCATAGCATAGGCCAATAATTATTGACTTAAGGGAAGAATGCAAACCTCATAATACTGAGAAGTATTTTGGAACGTGAGCATATAGTACAAAAACAATTCTCCATTCATTGATTTCTCTTCTTTGGGTATTGATTCACACGCAGCTTAATGAACTACAAAACCGTTTTACTATATTAGGACCAAAAATGTATGGAGACCCCTAGTCAATATTTCAAACACTGAAAACTGAATTAAATATTGAAAGATATGATTTGTTTTTGATTATCATCAGAATTTCTGCAGTGTGCAAAACAATCCTGACATAGGCCAGTGGATCGTTAGGTGGAGCATCCAGGAAAAGACCTGACAGCTGCATTGTCCACAAGATTGAGGACCATGCCACCATGTCCCCAAGCTCTCCCACCCACACGTACTCATAGACATTTGGCTCGGTGTTGCTTTTCAAACAGAGCAAAGTGGCATCCAAAGAAATGTACACCATCAGCTGCTACTGCTTTAATGGGATTCTCTGGTGTGCAAATGACCACCACAGCAGAATGATGGTGGGGAATGAGAACAGTCAATCAGGCAATCAATTGAGTGAAACGTAATTGTATTCACTATAACCTGCAATATATACATTGGATGGCCCTGATGGCCTACCAATGCCCGAAGTCTAAGTGGAAACTGCACCTGAGCTTCTCTTCCTATAAAAACTCAGCGGTCTGCTGGAGACTGTGTCTGGCATCAAATTCTATATATCTACCTGTGTTTTCAGCAGGGAAACCCAATTCCTAAAGGAAAGGTCATTATCATTATTAAGTTTTATAAGAAAATCAGTACGTACTCATATCTATTTAATAACGGAGACATCATGAATGTCAGACTTAACACACTGCAGAGTGCTAATAACTCTTAAAGTGTACCTTGTCTCCAGTTGAAGTCAGTATTGGAAATTTTATATTATCTGTTCTGCCTGAAAGCATTAAAAAGTATTTCTGTAAAAGTATTTCTGTAATAGCTAAGTTTAAAAAAGTGACTTTTTACAACTTGGACTAATTTTTGGTTCAATTTCAAACCTTGTTATAGTAAAAAGCCATATGACATCCGCAAAAGGCTCACTTTAACATCTCCAGTCTATGACACCTGAGGATAAATAATGCATTCACATGTGCCGTTTGCAAGTTTGTAAGGCTTGTGTGCTTTCCACATAGTGCTAACTACATCACAATGCTTTTGTTTCTGTGTTGTTGTTTTCTTTTTCAGTTCTGGAGTTTTTGCCCAGACATAAAATATGCATTTATTCTGAAACTGAACAAAAAACTTTCATAATTCCTGTATTACAATGGCCCTAATTCAAGACCAATGATAGATTGGAAGAGGTTGTTTCTTTTCTATTATGTATTTAAATTAAAAAGAGGAAGATGTAGTTTCTTCTAATGAGTTTTGTAGGACTGTTTTAATATGATATCCCTTAGGAGATTCGCTCACATGGTATGCGGGCTCCTAAGAGGTGCTCGTGCACCTGATTAATTCATAAATGGCGCTGAGGGCTGCACATCTGCCCAGTCCTAGTTAGATCATAGTAGGTGACTATCCCTCTGTAGGATGCATTGCAAATTGTGATGCTCTTATTATACACCTAATTACAGGATTCTGAACCAGCCTGATTCTTTCCATAAATTCTTGTAAATGTGATGTCCATTTTAGGAGGTAGAAATTGAGTTCATTAAAATTACTTCAGTCCATAGGACTGAAATACAACAGTGACTGATGACTCAAGGGACAATTTCTCTGACTTTTTAATAACATACAGCTATAAAATATGGAGAAATTAAAATGAAATGATTTTCAAGATTCATTTGTTTTATAAATAATAATTAAGAAGCTACAATGGGAATGTACAAAAATGAAAACTGAAAAATATCCAAATGAATAGCCATAGTGGTTTTATTTGGCAGTAATCAATGAAAAATTTACGTTTTTGAGATAAAGTACCTAATCCTGTGTACTCAGATATTAGTACAAATACTTTGTGGAATGTGAGAATTAACTGACAATACATTTACAAAGCTGACAACAGTGCCTGGGACATAGAAAGTTCTCCATAAGCTCGCCTATGAAGTTCTTTTTAAGCCTTACCCAATGTAACCTTTACCTAACATTACAGTTTTCTACACTTCCTCTTTCAGTCAAACTAGTACCACCATTATTACCTTTCCTGCTATTCTTTCACTTTTAACAAAATTTTTTTCTGGCTGAGACATGTGGAGCTTCTCTAAAATCAGAGAGTCACAGACAGATTAGTGTTTCCTGAGCCCAACTCTGGATAGGTTGTACATTATTATACTAGGTTTATAGCTTTAAAAAGTTGCCTATGTATAGATACTGCAGCCAAACTATTTGACTTTAATTGCACCTTTCATAACATCTTAATATTGCTTAAGAGATATTTTTGTTAGAGTACAGTATAAGCTGGATCTGAGATCTGAGATAAATGCTCAAAGTATGTTTTGAGTTCCACTGTTTTCCTTTGGGTTAATCAACCTCAATTGTCCTGAAATGGGAGCATTATACTAAGCCGAAGCTGCCATATAATACATTTAGTTCACAAATCCTATTTATTAGGGCCAGTAAGATAACTCAGTGCCTGTTTAGGCAAAAGCAGGGACTGGAATTCAATCCCTGGCACCACCTGCCATGTAGGCCCTGCCCTTGGCTGCGTTGAACAGGCCACTGAGACCGGCTATAGTGGTGAACACCTGTAATCCCAGCGGTGGGGAGGCTAAAAACAGGAGAATCACTCTGAGTCCAAGCTGCCTAGTGAGACCCTGTACCAAATATGTAAGACAAAACAAAACAAACAAATCCTATTCATTTATAACAAATCCTACATTATTCCTGAACACCAGGTGAGGAAGTGCTTGTACGTGTACCTGAATTATTTGGCTGGTTCTGCAATGTAGCTCTTCCTTCCACAGCTCGGAAGTACCAAGCATATCACAGGAAAAGAATAAAATAAATATATAATTACTATCTTAAGTACAATAAAAAATGAACTCCAAGAAATTACTCGATTTATTACAACATTGACCACGAGTTTTTGATATGGTTAGAGCACAGGATTTATGATTCATAGACACCCTTCCTTTCAATCTACATCTGAAAGCACAAAATGACAAAAAGGAACTGTGAAAAGGCAAAAACATAAATATAAAATTATTTTTTCTTTTAATTCATCAAATAGTCACTCAGAATTAAGAACACTGTATGTTGTTTGTATTAGATGCAGCTGAATTGTTTCAAGTCAGCTAAGCAAAACAAAGCAAAGCAGAACAAAACAAAATAAAATAAAACCAGCTATAGATAGTACACTGACTTTTGTGATCTAATGATCTATAATACCAAAATTTTAAAAATTACTAGCTAATTATATCCTAAGTTTTATAACAGAGGCTTTCACTTATAAAATTATCTACTTTATAAAGAACAATTATCATCATTTAAAAATTTGGGGGATGTGTGTCACTCACCCATCTTTTTTTTTCATTCTTTCAGATTTTGGACCAAGGCTTAGAGAAATTTGATCACTCAGGAGCCCTGTTCTGACCCCACTCAGTGAGTTAAAGAATTAAGTGGTTACATATGTTGGTAGGTTAAAATTGCCATTAGGGCTGAATCCACAGAATTATTCTCTGATCTCTTATTGGACAAAGAAGTACATTGTGTTTAGTGTCAAAAGCCTCCTTGAGGTATTGGTCCTTTAGCATGGATGCTTCATTGTGTGAGGGGCCAGTGACAGGCATACTGATGCGGGAAGGGATTGGAGGTGAATTATACTGTCCCTGTACCAGGAGAAGGAAAAGATTTCTTCTCTTGCTCCATAAGTAGAACTGCCCAAACATCCATTTATTGACTGAATAGCAACAAATGCAATTATAAAATAAAAAATCACTTATTTACTTTGGAATACACGAATATTAGTCAAACACTATGTAGTATGGATACTATACAACTTGCAAATCACTTTTGTGTTTTAACCCTAATATTTATATTTCACAATTCAACCCATTGAGATGCTAACTATATCTTACAATTTCTTGAGATGACATTACAGGGTCTGATTTTAGTGATTATAGAAAGTGACTTTATAGGAAGAGTGATTTTATAATAAAAGCTATTCTATATATTATGTTAGACTTTGAACTTATAATAAATAACCAATACACACATTTTTATTTATCTATTTTTAGACTTTTTTTTATTGTTGTTATGTATTTGGTACTGGGTCTCACTACACAGGTCAGACTCCTGGTTTTTAGCCTCCCCAGAGCCCTGGGATTAGAGATGTGTGCCACCACACCCAGTCTCAACGGCTGGCTCAGTGTGCCTGTGGGTGAGGCCAGCATGGCCTATGGTGCTGTGGATTGAACCCTGGTCCCTGCAGTTAACTAAGTATATGCTTAGTTTGCTGAGCTATCTCACTGGCCCAAAGCATGCATTTTTAAAAAGAGCTTATTAAGCTATATTAAAATATTTTTTAAATAAAAGTCATTCTGAAAGCAGGCATAGAAATATTCTAAAAACAAAATGCCTTCATGAGTTCATAAAATCCCACTGGACTTCAAACATCTCTGAAATTAAAGCATAGTTTCGATTAACATCTGAATATTAGTTGAAGATAATATATTATTAAAATGAGCTTTCCTTGTTTCTTTTCCTTTGTTCAATTCCTTAACTTCTTAAACTGGCCTTAGGGAGTCCTGTTAAGTTCCTGGGCTTCAGTGCAATAAAGTGGCCTTGTATTAAAGGTTCTTGGTCTCTTATGAGACGGAGAGCATCTAGAGAGGTAGCTGAGCATAAGGCAATGGCTCTTATGTTGGCTTAAGTGCAAGAAAGCTTGTGAGCCTTGGCATGGGTGCAGGGGAGTGGAATGCCCTGCAAGTGTCTACAAGGATGCAATGCACAAGAGAGAGGCTGGCTGCGGGGCAGAGGAGCTTCCCCTAGCCTCCTAGAATATAGGCCACTCGCAGAGGGGCAGATCAGAAAAGGGAAATTTCGGTCACTTAAAAGGGAAAATGTCTACTAGCCCTGGCATATCTAAGATGGACAGATTATTTATAAACTGAGATCATGAGCTAAGTTAGAGGGAAACCAAAACCTATAAATTTCATGTTTCTGAAGTTCTTACTACCAATCATGCTTTGTATATGCCATTCAATTTTTGCAAAAATTATTTTAAACTGCCTTAACTTTCAAACCACCTTAAGGGTCTAAGCTTTGAATTTAAGTTGGAAGAGGATTATTACCCCCAAGACTCTTTTTTTTTACTAGAAAATCAAAACAAAATATTTCTATTTATTGTTCAACTGGACTGTTTTGGTACAAATATTTATTATAAATAAATCAAAAGATAGAGATTCAAGGACTGGCCAAATAGCTCAGTGGATTAAAGCGCCTTCAAGCAGGCACAGGGGCTAGGGGTTCAATCCCCAGGCCTGATGTGCGGGCCCCTTCCCTGGGGTACCTTGAGACTGCAATTGCGACTGGGCATGATGGTGTGTGCCTGTAATCCCAGCCCTTGGGGATTCTCCTGTAAACAGGAGAATCACTACAAGTCTGATCTAGTAGTGAAATCCTGAACACCCTGTAGACCCTTTCCTAAAATACAAAAAAAAAAAAAAAAAAAAAAAGTGAGAGAGAGATTCAGTTAACACTTTGTGATACAAATCACAGAAATTATTTATGAAGGTTGTACACCTTGAATTCAGCACAGTGAATTTAGGTTTTCAGTACCTAGTATGATTGTTTATTATTGTTATTGCCTTCAGCCTCTAACTGCTTAGGAAAGAAGCAAGATTTTTAAAAAAAACATATTTATTTATTACGGGGTCTCACTACAGAGCTCTCACAGTGATCCTCCTGTGTCAGCCTCCCCAGCACTAGGACTATAGGCATGTATCACCATGCTGTCTCGGTGGCCAGCTGGCTATGGAGCCAGTGAGGCATGTGGCACTCGGGATTGAACCCTGGTCCTTGCGCTTGCCAGACAGGTGCTTAGACCACTGAGCTGTAATGGCATGGAAGGGGTTGGAAGCAGCCTTGAGAGGGTAGTCTGCACTTAATGACCTTGTGTCCTGATTCTCTAATTGAGCACAAGACCGTATTACAGCACCGAGCAGGCACAACTCCAGGGCACCCACTGGACCCAGCTCCTTCACCCTGCAGAGGTAGCAGCTTAACTGGTGATAGAGCCAGCCCTCTACTTCTGGCTGCAACTGAGGTTTAAAACTGTTAGCATACAGAGAATTTCTCAGACAGGTGGATTATAGAAATATCTTCATTCCTTCCTAAAACAACTAAGTTTCCATCTATTCCAACTGATATTTATGTGCGTCCATCACAATTTAACAACCTAAATATAATCTAATAGTGGTACTGAATTTTAGACTGACTGCTACCATAAAAATGTACTATATTAAAAATATTTGCATATGGCATTTCCCTATACTGAAAATTTATGAATTTTAATAATGTTGCTTAGATTTTATAGTCCATGGTTATAATTATTCACACTCTTGGAATATTACTTAAAGGGCATTGAAATTATACGAAAACACTTAAGAGCAGAATTATGCCTTCTTTTCCAATTTCTTTTTATATACTTAGTATTAAGTTTACCATAATAAACAAATGAATGATTAATTGCTTACAATGGTGTTTATACTTAACTGTGTATACGTATTTGAAATCAGCATGTGTACAAATTAATACTGCTAATTTACAGTTTGTTAAAAACATAACAAATATTTATGGGGTAAAAATTATTTTGTTGCAATACTGTAGCTATTAAATAATTGTTTTAAGACAAATCAATAATAACCACAAAATGAACGCTATGTATTTTAATGAATGAATAATGAATAAGATAATAGCTGGATTTCAGATCAGTAAAATATATCTAGTATCATGTAACAAAATAACTTTATAAGTTGAAAAGATATAAAATGAAAAATAAAGCTAGTGATATTATTTTAGAGACTTTTCTAAACTGAATAATTTGAGTAATCTTCCTTTACTATCCTTTACATTTTACCATCAAAAGATTATTATGAGCTTATTTTTTAAATTATTTTTTAAGTGAAGAAAATTTTATTGGTAGACATAGAAGATGGCAACAGGTATTAGTTTTCTTAAAGGATTTCACAGCTGGTAAAAAGTATTATTTTCTAACTCATTCATACTGGTCCCAAATTATCTGTCAAAATAATTTGAGATAGTTTTAAAAAATATGTTTATAAATTGACATGTCTATTAGTGAATGATGAGGGGAAAATGTACAAGTATATGGTCAAAAATTATATTTAGAAATGTACATTTAATGTATACTAAACACATTCAGCGAAGTTCCATATTCCTTTGGTGCTAAATTAAAATGCAATGCATGGTTATATATAACAGTAATAAAAAGTACTAACTAAAACTGTGATTTTAACTGTACCACACTCTGGAGAAGTGATATCTGACATTAGTTTTGGAGAATGTAAGGAAGAATACATAGTCCACAGCACAAGGATCAAGGATGAACTGGTACCCAGACTTTGTAAGCATAAATCCCATGGTACAGAGCAGAATAATGTCTCTGAGAAATCCAATCATGATTTCCAGAAAATCACAGAAGAGATGATGGATTGAGATTAAGTGTGGAAGCTGACAGTGCATAAATATTTTGTATTAATACAGTACATACCTATATATAAAAAATTCAAAGTCCTGGTTTTAGGGTTTATCTGAATGATCATATGGAGAATATTTTATAAGTGTCTTACTATGATTTTTTGTTTTTTATTAGGATAATTAAAACATATAAAGAGTAAGAACCTCTGGGTAGTCACTTTCTATATTTCATACCATAGTGGATTTTTGGGATGAAATAGTTTTAAAACACTAACAGTTATTTTAAATAATAGTAACTTCTAATGAAAGTCTTGGACAACTTAAATTCTAGAACATAAGAGTCAGTTCTCACCATCCAGGCTGAGATGAATTTTGCAGAATGATTATCAATCTCCTTTTGGAAAGGGAGACAAAGTGGAAGAAAATAGCACAAACTATGTTTCAGACATGCATTCATGGAAGATAATTTGGCAGTCTTTTACTACTCAACAGACAGGTGGGAACCGTTTGTTTATCACCTAAGAAAGTAGTTTGGATAGCCACAGCAAATAGATAAAATACTAAACATCAGTAAAGGTGAGGAAAGCAAAGGAAAACATAAACCAGACAAAAACACATTTCCAGACCCAGATTTTTAAGTATTCTGTATTTTGTCATTTGTTATACCATGAATAGGCATACTGAGATCTGTGTAGTTCAATATGCTTTTATTTCTAACCTAAATATAGTTCGGGGCATGGCTCTGCAAATCAAATAGGACAGACTGTGCTGCATGTATAAAAGAAATGGCATAGACTAATTAGAAAGTTAGAGCAAGGAACAAATAAATGCTGCAAGCCTCAAACTAAGGAAGGATGATTTAAGCTATAAGTAAGACAATTCTTTACAGGTAATGATTCCACTTTATCAAACTGCTTTCTACATTTATGCTACAGGAATGTATTTGCTATTTCTAAAACTTACAACCAACTTACAAACAATTTTATCTGGGCTTTGGAAGGTCTGCCAGTGATTCCCTGACTTAAAGTGAAAGTGGTCCTTAAGCTGCAATAGATTGTTAAAAGAGAAGTAAATGCTACATGCACTAAAATAACAATCAGTATCTGTTTACAAAGGAAAATTTAATATTATAATTGCTGTACCTACTAATGAAACAGTAATCTTTTTCTGTATTTGAAGAAAAAATGAGTTTTAAGTGTACTCCTTTTAAAGGTTGATTTTTCAACTTACACTGATTTTGTGGGCAAGAGGATTATTCAGGAATTGACAATGATCTACCCTGTTTCTGAAATCAATCTTTAAATCATGTTTGCAAGGTTCTTTATCAGAGATAAAATAGAAAGAAATGTAGCTTTATCATTAATTTTAAAAATATACAAATCCTTTGCTGTGTTGAACTCAATTTCACTCTTGATTGGCCTGAAACAGTATAAATAATTGTTCCCAAGTTCGGAAGCCTGCAGAGGTCAGTATAGCAACAGCAAGAAGATAGCAGATAGATAAATTGATCAGCGCTACGGAGGGCAGTTAGATGCCAGATGTGTTGTTCATACACACCAACTTTGTGGACATGGCAGTGAAATTTGTGGTAATTGAAATAGAGCCTTTCTGTGAAATTTGTCTTCATAAAATCTATACTTAAAGATAATCAACATGTGGGAAATCATTCTGCTTCTAAAAAGAGGGCAGAATAAGAAATACAATTTAATGTCTAGGCAATGACCATGGCATGTAAAGTAAATGTGTTTTTTATATCAACAGTTTGAAGAATGCTTTGGACTTCTGACTGAGTGGTTCCATTGCTCGCTCATGACTCACCAGCTCCTATGACCTATCAACAAATCTCACAATTAACCAAGGAAAATCTGCAATTTTTTCCACATCAACATACAATTCAGACTTCATTATTTCTGATAATATTTCAAAAACTCATGATTAAAAATTGCTCCCAAAGATAACAAAAGTTTCTAGGCATGATGCATAATTACCTAGGCACACATCTAAGAGAAGAAAATTTTAAATTTTCAAGTGTAAATACGCAAAAGCGTGTGTATACTTTTGCATATAGAAGTCTTTCACAATTTTTTCTTTCTAAAACAGAAATATCAACAGGTTTGAGAAGCCGCATGCTGTTACCTAGAGTCAGTCTTGTCCATTTGGCCTTCCAGTGACCTTTGTCTTGACACTGAAGGCCTACCTCCGTGGGGGTGAAAGGCAGTTCAGCACCAGGGTTTCACACATGCATAGGCCAGACACTCCAAACACATGCTGGAGGTTTATCTTGGCTCTAGTGCCACTGACACCATCCAACTCACTCAGTGTAGAACTTGCAGATGGGGCTCGCCATCACTTCTCTGCAACGATCCAGAAAGAACAGCCAGCCCAGACCAGCCTTGGGTTGGGCTTTTGCTGGGACAGCAGTTAAGTTTTGAACACTTTTGTGCATCTGATGCTGCCAGCACCACTGTCCTGCTGTGCTTTAGGGTTCTTACTTTCAGGTAAAATGGGAGGTTTTTTCTTCCGGAGTTAGGGACAGGCAGGTAAGAACCTAGACTGATTAAAAGGGAAGATTTTTTCTGAAAAAAAGGATACCTGTTTACTTGTTTTAAAAATCAATTTTCCTAAATATGTCCTGGTAAACGTATGTACAAAGGAAGTCAAGGTAAAAGACTTACAATCAATATTTTACTGTCTACTAAAAGGGTGCATTTTTTAACTTTTATATTTGTTGCAATTTTTTGTGACATTTTAAACTAAATAACATTTCTGCTTCCCTGTGCTATGCCACATTTCCTAATCCACAGTAGTAGAATGATTTTTTTAAAAAATATTTTTGTTGTTTTATTTAGTCCAGGGTCCCACTACACAGATCAGTCTCATGGTGATCCTCCTGTTTTCAGCCTCCCAAGCACTGAGATTATAGGCACACATCACCGTGTCCAGACTCAATTGTAGTCTCAGCCCACCCCGGAAGCTGGGCTGGGACGATGGGGATTGAACCCCAGTCCCTATGTCTGCCTAAGCACACACTTTAAACCACTGAGCTACCTGGCTGGCCTCTAAAATGATGTTTTGAAAGACTGAGAAATAGACAAAAACAATTAAGTTCATAATAGAGATAAAATAAATTACTACCAATAAAGTGATAATTAAAAACAAAATAAAATTACGATGAGAGTTAATATTTAGATATCATACTCAAATGTCCTATGGGAATAATAAGCCTTGAATTTTTATAAAAATTATTTATTAGGCCATACAGAAAACTTCAAAATATAGCAGTTATTTAAGATTATTCTATTAATTAGAAATCAATATACGACCGGTGAGATGGCTTAGTGGATTAAAGCACCTGCTTACGCAAGCACAGTGACCAGTGTTTGATCCCAGCACCATATGCTACACCAGCCCATCCCCCAGGGTGGGCTGAGCTGGCCAGAGTCCAGGCATAATGGCATATGTCTTTAATCCCAGCACTGGGGAGGTGGAAAGCAGGAGTCTGAGCTGTGTAGTAAGACCCTGTATCAAATACATAAAAAAGAAAAAAAGAAAGAAATCAATAGCAAAGTATGAGTTTTTAAATATCACTAGTAATTTCTTTAAAAGTGTCTAATGTAAATAATGCTAAGATCAAAGAAAATTTCAAACGATATTATAGGTGGACTTGGGACCTTTATAAAATAAAATATATGCATTCAAGAAAAACTCTACTAAGAATGTAAATTCAGAGATTTCAATGCTTACATTGAAAAATAAGGAAAGTTAACTCAAGCAACTGAAGTTTTAAAAAGTAGAGAATTAGAAAATACACATAAAATTTAAAAATTAATAGAGCAAAACTGAAAAATCACTTCAAAAATGTTCTTTGTCACAAAACCAAATTATGGAAATCCAAGATATTGTCTTCTCCCTGTATTCACCATAAGTAATTGCCACAAAAAAAAAAAAAACAAAAAACAAAAAACAAAAAACAAACAAACTGGGGCCAGGGAGGGAGCTCAGTAGAATAAGCACTTGTTTGGCAAATGCAAGAGGGCCTGAGTTCAATCCCCAGTTCTGCCAAAAAAAAAAAAAAAAAAAGAGTTGCCACAACCTAAGTAGCAACAAGCTATACATACTGTATTTTCTCATGCATGTATATATATGATAATGTTTATATATTATTCATAATAAGTTAACGGTAAATTAGGAAAATTAAAAGATTAAGCATTGTGTGAAAATGCTGTCCTTCAAAATACCACTTAGTATGGCAGAATTTTCCAACTCAAGCATGTAATTTTTTCTTTTCCTTATTAAGTATAGGACATGTACTTTTTGTTTAAGGAGACATGTCGTGGCTTCTCTTTGGGATATCTGAATTGACAGCAGCACTCCTCCTGCCCTTTGGAGCCATTAAGCAAAATAAAGGTTGCTTGAGTGCCAGCCCAGCAGCCCTCTGACAACCCATCTGATAAGTGAGACAACCTCTCAGTGACTAATGGGCAGGTAGCAGTATCCAGGGCGGAGACCGTGGATGAAGGGGTGGCTGGTGTCCTGGGCCACACAGAAAGGGAGTTTTCATCCTGCTATGCAGAATTTAAGAGCTGTGAACTGTGTATTTGTGAAGTTCCCTGTCAGTATTTTTTTTAGCGTGATTGACCACAGGTGGCTAGAACTATGGAAAGTGAAACGATGGGTAAACATGGGCTGCTGTGTGGCTTTTCGGGTAGGCGTGCCACGGACGTAACACTTTAACCTTGGACTCCGAGATGTGGCAAAGTGACTCACTGCCAGAGACTGCTTTAGAGGTCTGACCTAGAGGTATCCCCATGGGAGCCTCTAGAATCAAAGGGGGGATCCAAGTAAGAGGCAAGTGATGGAGATCAATGGAAAGAGGACAGAAATTGAAGCAGACATCAGAGAAGACAAGAAATGCTTCGCCTCTGGATTTGGAGAACAAAGGCTCCAGAGTCAAGGGAGAGGACACCCGTCTACATTGAAAATGTGAGGAAACAGCTCTCCCTTAAGCTTCTAAAAGCAGCCATATGGACATATTTTAGAACTCTGATGTAAATATGGACACATATATATCTATATCTGTATCTCTTATCTATCATCTATTTATCTATTATAAGTTTTATTTTTTCAGTTTTTCATTTTCTTATGTATTTGGTACAAGGTCTCACTATGCAGCTCAAACCTGTACTGATCCTCCTGTTTTCAGCCTCCCCAGCGCTGGGATTACAGGCGTGCACCATTACTTTGGGTCTCAGAAAAAAAAAAATAGGAAAGATAAAAATATGGGTGTATATTACTACTATTGTCAAGACCACTTTGAAAGTTTTAGTGAAAGTGATAAAGAAAAAATGAGACAAATATTACAAACGCAGACATAAAATCATTGCTAGAAGTTACATAAGTATTTGAGAAATTCAAATTAAATGACAGTGTTGGTCTTTGTCAAAACCTTTTCTGCATTAATTGGGATTATCATGTGGCTTTTGGATTTGGCTCCATTGATGCATTTATAGATTTGTGCATATTGAACCATCCCTGCATCCCTGGGATAAATCATATCTGGTCATGGTGTATAATTTTTTTTTTTTTTTCAGAACCGGGGATTGAACTCAGGCCCTTGTGTTTGCCAGGGAAGCACTTATTCTACAGAGCCATCTCCCCAGCCAAATGATGTATACTCTTCTTGATGATTTGCTGTATTCTTTTGCTAGGATTTTATTGAGGATTTTTGTATCTATGTTCATGAGGAAGATTGGCCTGTAGTTCTCTTTTTCTAGAATACCCATCTCTGACAGAACTAAACAACAAAAAAAAGAAGATATAGATGAAGGACCATTTTGTATTTGTATATAAAAAAATAGGTACATATACAGCTACTTTCTCTTAATTCAATGAGAAGAAAGGTTAGTGTTTGGACAGGATATCATGTCTGAATCTTGTACTATGAATAACTACTACAAATACAATAATATGCAATGTATTAATTATTATAACTGTCCTACTAACCTATTTTGAAATTGTCTCATTGCTATTTGTTTCTCAATAAAATTTTTAAAAATAAAATTAAATTAATAAGAAAGAAACTATAAATAAAAAACTATTAAAAAAATTAAATGACTGAAAATAATTAGGTATAATAAGAAAGATGAGTATGTAGTCAGTTACCAAAAAAATTCAATATATTCAGTGTATCACAACAAATGTTTAAGCAATGCATTAATAAAATTATTTCATCCACAAAACAGTAAAATTATGCAAAACTTACAAATTACTGCATTATTTCACATTATAATGGTACAAATTTTTGGAAAACATCAATATATATTTGGAAAATAATTTCAGAAGCACTTCAGTAATGATTTTTGTGCATTAAGTAATATTAAATCTAAGACAGTAAGTATTCCATAATAGCTTACAAATCCAATGAAATTATTCAAATGACATTGTAAAATTTTTTAGTTTTTTACTGATGTGCATGTATAAAAACATTATTAAAATAAAAAATATTGGCTATGGAACATTGCAGCTATTATTATTTACAGATGAGGAAACTGAGATGAAACAGGATTAAATGTCATATAATTGAAAGATTAAATAAACACGAGGTAGTCCAATTTCATATCTCATACCTTAATTCTTTATAACATATCTCAAAATTCCAGTAATGAATTCAACTAACTTTTATCGAATGACTATAAATTTATGTATAAGTACCAATTCAGGAGAAGCACCAAATTTACCCTTTAAAAGAGTAATCTTTAAAATATTAAACTACATTTCAAAATTATAGTAATCAGTCATATACCAGTGTAAAAAAAGAGAAAATTAACTCTCAAAATTTATCAGTCCCAACTAGTGTCTGAAAAAGATAAATGAAATTCTACAGGTTGATGCTGTACTCGCTAAATATCCCTGAAAATTAAATTATTTTTTAAATCTCATATAGATTCCCAGTAATATATCATGAACAATGTTTAACTTAATTAAATAATTAATTATAATGTAAATCCACAAAAGAACAAAATATTGGGAAAATGTTCATGTCATTTTCTATTATATCTATTTCATATAGAAAGCTATTTATTAAAAATAAAAGAAAAAATGAATTTCAATGAATAAAATTTAAAGTATCTTTTATAAATCAAAACCAGGAACACAAATTTAAGGCACAAACTGGGAAATTATTTTTAACATACTTGGTTAAAGGCAAATGTCATATGGTTCTTAGTATTGTAAAGTAATACTAAATAAAATTAAATCACAAATCAGGCTATTAAAGCAAATATTTATTAAGGTCTGTAAAATTATTCAGCCTCACTTTTAGTTGGTGAGAGCCCAGTTTAACAAACAGTGTTTCCCTCCCATGTGTTACAAATGTGTAAGTGGGCAGTATCTGTAGCCTCATTGATATGCCCAGGCAAAATATTTCTTCAAAGATTTCCAACCAAAAACACCTCAGGTACTAATCATTCTATTTCTGTTTTTGTGAATTTAACAGTTTTAAATTACACATGTAATCTTTTTATTTCTATGCATAGCTTATATTGCTTAGCATTCAGAGTCACTTGCTTTTATTTTTATTATTTTTTTTAATTTTTGTATTTTAAGTAAGGTCTACAGAGTGTTCAGCATCTCACTACTAGATCAGACTCGTAGTGATCCAAAAGCTGGGATTACAGGCGTGTGCCACCACACCCAGTCTCAATTGTTGTCTCTGTGTGCCCCAGGGCAGGGCTGGCATGGCAGTCACCTGTTTTTAAAAAGAGTAAGATTTCTATTTATTTATTTGGTACAGGGTCTCACTATACAGCTTGGACTTGTAGTGATCCTACTGTCTCAGCCTCTCCAGTGCTGGGATTATAGGCGTGTACCACCACATCTGGTTTTGGGGCCAGCACAGTAGCTTGGTTCTGGGGTGGCATGGCATACCGCATAGGGGATAGAACTTGGGTCCTTGCTCTTGCCAGGCAGGTGCTTAGACCACAGAGCTATCTCCTCAGTCAGATTGCTTTCTTTTTAAGGCCAAGTGGTATTCTATTGAATATTATATTGCATTTTCTTTATCCACTCGAATTGATTGGGGTCCAAATACACTCTTCTGTGTTTAGATAAACAAGTTTCCCAAGATTACTTATTAAAGATATTGTCTTTTTCCTCTTGTATGTTGTTAGGATCTTTGTCAAATATCAACTGTCCATAAACACATGAGTTCATTTCTCGCCTCTGTCATTTGTCTGTATTTTTTTTGTATCGACCATAGCTTTGTAAAACATTTTGAAATTGGGAGTGTAATATCTTTAGTTCTGTTTGTTTTGCTCAAGACTGTCTCAGCTGTTCTTGGCGTTTTGTATTCAACTTGAAGTTTAGAGCTGAGTTTTCTATTTCTGTGAAAAAAATGACATTAGGGCTCTTATGGGGTTTGTATTGAATTCACCGACCACTTTTGTGTAGAACAAGTCTTTTTATATTGCTTGTTCTTCCAAATCATAAAGTGGTTGATACATTGTGTCAACTTGAGAAGTTAAAAACTTAACTAAATCAGCTCAGGAATTCACACCTTAGGGGGCTGAGGCACCTATAGGGCATGGAGGCCCACCCCAGAGTGACTCATCACTTAAAGGCTGTTAAAGGTCACTGAGGAAGGATGGAGTGTTCCATTTCCTCTGAGGAGCTCTGGTCTTTGGACTTTGCAGTCAGTGTAGAGGTTGTCTCCTGGCCTCTAGCACAGACACTTCAGCTTCCCCCTTGGATCCTTCAGCCCCTGAAAAGCTTCATCAGCTTTCCGTCTCAGACTCATCAATCTCCTGTAACAGACATGTATAGAATATGGCAGTGAGCTCCATACCTTGGACTGAATCCTTCACTGACCAGTGGGCAGACACCTCTACACACTTCCCCATCGGACTCTGTGCCTGACTGTCATAGATCAATCGTACAGTTTCTTATACATTTGTACATCTTGTGTTATATCTGTTCCCCTAGTAAAATCCTGATTGATACAAACAGACTATCTTTTCAGTATTTGTGTCTTCCCTAGTTTCTTTCATCAAATATGTATGGCTGCTTGTATACAGATCTTTCATTTCTAGATGTATAGCTCACTAGTGCTCAAGTTCTGGAATATTAAAACTTTTAGATGAAAACCAAAATTTTCAATGTGGGGCATAGACTTTTAGAATTTTATTTTATTTTATTTTGTGTAGAACTGGGAATTGAACTCGGGACCTTGTGCTTGCCAGGGAAACACGTATTCCACTGAGCTATCTCCCCAGCCCCTAGATTTCTCTTTAGGGTTAAA
Organism: Ctenomys sociabilis; assembly: GCA_004027165.1. Taxonomy (NCBI): domain Eukaryota; kingdom Metazoa; phylum Chordata; class Mammalia; order Rodentia; family Ctenomyidae; genus Ctenomys; species Ctenomys sociabilis. Next base: position 20,362 of record PVKA01020415.1, on the reverse strand, counting down.
TTATGAAGACATTTGAAGACTACCTTAACAGAAAATTGGTTTAAAGAATTCATTCCAATAGGAGTGAGAAGATCTTATGCCATTATCTAGATTCAACAGCAAAATACGAGGTTCTTTAAACCTCCCTCAAGAGACGGCAATGCTGGGATGATAATGCTAAAGAGAACGTAATGCTTAAGCATAAATATGAGATGTGAGAGAGCACAGAAGAAAAGTAAAAAAATCATGCAATAGAGAGAAAAGGAAAGGACTGTGGTTGGAGATGAAAGCTCACAAAAGGGACAAATGAGAAATTTCCCATCATAGTTGGTCAGGTATCTTTTCAGGAAAACAATTTCTGAAATGCAAATATTGTTTGTTTGATGTGAACAGCCAAACCTTCAACCAAGTTGTAAATACAGCAACTCCAAACGAACTCTTAATCACATGAAATTTTTTTTTAATCGTGTATCTCTGAGGTTGAACTGTCTCACAGTCTTATTTTACTACTGGATCATCAAACCAAAGTGGCAGTTTATGTGTCCTCTCTTGGAAGAATGTGCTTTTTCTACAGTGTTCCTTAGAACCCTGTTACAAAGCCCCTAAAGTTAGTTGAAGATTATAAAGAATTCCATCTTGAAACTGAAGAATGATTTTGATGAATTGGAGGAATTTGTACATTAATTTAACATTTTTTTTTCATGAATTAGATGGTTTATCTTAAAGAGGGGTTATCCAGAAATATGATTTAAGGGCTGGGAAGATGGCTCAATGGAATAAGTGCTTCCCTGACAAGCACAAAGGCCTGGAGTTCAATCCCTGGTTCCAAAAAAAAAAAGAAAAGAAATATGATTTAGCTTCCTGGAAACTTCTTACTGAAGTGATGAACCTCCGATGAAAGAAAAACATTGATGGATTTTTGGAGCAGGATGCAGTTTTATCTCCATCACTGATACCATGCCTGGATTAATTTAATTTAATCTCCATCATTGATACTATGCTTACATTAATTTAAGCAAGCATCACAATTTCTGTAATGTTCCAAGATTTAAATTAAATTCTCCATTTCAGAACCCAAAGAAAATCAAATCCACCATGTACTGGGCTGTCCATTACTGAAGTGTAGTTTCAGCAGGTCCAATGAAATCATCTCTGGATACTAGGAGAACCACAGGGACTCAGGAGATATTTGGGAAAGTTAAGTAGGGGTCCTTAAGCTATCTTTCCTTGTGTCTTCAGCCATGGGAATTCCATTTCATGATCTGTATTATCAAAAATAATCATGTTTGACATCAACATTTATATTTGGTGGAAAAATATGTTCCTAGTCTTTGTCTACATAAAAGCAAGCATGAAATGCTATATATACTTTTCTGTAGCTATCACACTAAAGTTTTTGACTATAATGTAAATCAGGTAAGTTTGGCTTTGCAGTAAGTGATTCAAATATCTTACTACCTGTGAGAGTAAAATTAAATTGACTAATTATTAACTTGGAATTTTTCTTGAAATTTAACTATTATACAATACTATGCTTCAGTGCCTCTGGTATTTCATGCATTGTCGATGTCATGGCTCTGAGGTATTTATTATATTCTACCACGCAATTTACACTGGCACACATGTACTCTCTTGTGTATTTCTGTGAGTTAATATTTTATTCAGCTTGTTTCTTTTATTCATTTTGAAAAATAGGAATATTTTTCTTTAAATTTTATTTACTACTTCTTCACTATTAGAGTTCTGTTATCATTAGATCAAGAATACACCCCCAAACTCTAGCGTACTCAGCACTAGGGCTTCACGAGGATGGCCGAGTGACGGGGCCCTGTAATCCTGAGGGTGTTAATCTGACTGTGAGCACAGCCTCTGCACATGCTCTTGGGAGGTGTACCTTGTGAGAAGAAGCAGATATCAAGGGGTATAAGCTCAAAGACTGTGTCTTCCTCCCCCAGATCCTCTCTTCTCTCTCTATTTCCTGTCATGAAATGAGCAACTTTTCTCTGCTATGCTCCTCTCTTACCCAGTTTCTTCCTTGGACCCAACCAACCACAGGCAGAAAGGTGACCAATATAAACCTCTCCTTTGTTAAGTTGTGGATATGAGGTATTTTGTCTCAGAGCCTAGGAACTCAACCCAGATATGCCCCACCACTGAGCCACAATCCTTCTTTTCTTTTCCTTTTCTTTACCATTTCCTTTCTTCTCTTTTTCTCTTTTTCCCCTTTTGTTGGTCTTCCTATTTTCTTGCTTTTTCTGAGAGAGTGCATCAGTACTTTGCTCAGGTAGGATTCATCCCTACCACCCATTCACCTCAGCCCTTACATCTAAATCTTAAATCTCACTCTTCACCTGAGTGTAAGTTTCTATGTCCATTCATCCATAAGCATGCTTCTGCTACTTTTTTGCAAAATGTTGCTTTCTGATTGAATTAAATTCCTTTTTAATGACATTTTCTATGAAGACACTTAAAGGCTATCACCTCCATTAATATAAAGTCCTCCAGTGTGAGATTGTCACTCATTTATACAACGTTCTCTAAAAGTAGCACTTAGATAGCTGATGTTTTACATTAGAGAACCGGGCCAAAATTCTAAACTTCCAATGAAAATTATTTTTGTAATCTGTATTTCAATTTTTTGCGGAAAAACCTTGAGGGAAAACACTAGACTTAGTTCTATGTAGTGCTGAATTTGAATTTTGCATAGATTCTTTACAAAGAGATTAGCAACGTGTACATGAGTTTTACTAATTGACTAAGGTGACAGGTTACTTTAATTAAGCAAGTTTGTATATTGTTCGGAGTTAAATTCTTATTCAGTGTCTAGAATTGCAATAACAAAGGAGAGTGGCTGAACTTTTCAACTTTTCACTGTTTATTTAGACATTGCACAGAGCCAAAGGAAATCTCTCCAGAATCACCTAAAGGAACGTTTTCTTTAACTGCATAAGATCATGAGAAAATAAAATCCCTCTGTTCTCAAATGACACTTTCAAGTTACAAAAGTAGAGTGCAAGAGAAATCAGCTCAGCCATGGATTATCAAAACAACAGAAATGTAAACCAGCTATCAATTTATAATGCTTGCTGAAACACATAGTCTGTGATTCACACTGTCAGCGATGGTCTTTAACACTAAAAATAAAATACCAAGCATGTAGTAATGTAGAAAGTTTAGCAGTGAAAAGCATGACCCTTCCTTTCATAATATTATCTTAAAATGAATTAAGCTGATTGATAAAGTTCAAACTTGCCCTTCGCACATGTTCCTGAGTTAAACAGTTTTCAACATTTTCATGTTACCTTTTGTAATGGTGCACATATTTTATACTTCGTACAAACTAATGTTTTGCCGATTCCTGACTGATTTTACTGGGCTCATAGCACTGGAATTTTCTCATTTCTGTTGCCTTGAGAGATAGGGACTGGTCTAGATCATGGAAGGTATAAACACATCCCTGTTTTCACTTATTTTTGCCATGGTAAATCTAACTTGCATGGCTGTTCAGTGCCAAAACTAAAATCTCTGTGATACTTAGATGAAGGAGGCTCAAGCACAGTGATCTGAAACGGAAGAAAAATACCTCAACTGTTGTGGATTTACGACTGCATGAATTATGTTGAAGTGCTTTCAGCTGACTTTTTCTGTCTAGGATGGTGACCTGTGGCTCCCAAGGTCCTAAGTTGTCCTACGGACAGGAAGCCTTACCTGTTTCCTGCATTCCCCATCTCCCCACCCATCTATCAGAAACCAATTTGAAAGAATGAAACAGAGACCTTACAAATGCCTGAAGACCAAAATTCTGTCAAGGAGAAAAAGAAATGGAATAAAGAGGAAAGAAAATAAATCCCAAAATCCCTGCACATGCAAAAGCTTTCTTAGTTTTTTTTTTTTTCCCATTTCTAAAGAAGATGCGTCAAATAAGAACCCATTCAAAACCACATGAGTAAAAATGGAGTGATGTGTTTCTCACACCCTTCAGAACAGGCAGAGGGATGAAAATGAGGGCGAGTTCCCTATAGTCAAACATGCCCAGAAGTAGCAAACCTTGACTTCGCCATGAGCCAAATAAGTTGCTCCTGAATAATCAGGTCTTGGTTTAAATCCTTAGGGATGGCTCTTTTATGTGTGGGAGGTAGACTTTTGATTTTATCTCTGGGACAAAGTTAGAAGTTATTTTGTGACTATGGCATATAAAATGAAGGAATCCCTTGTAGAGGCCAGCTCATGCAGGCTTGTAGAAGTGTGTGCTTAACCCCTCATGTACGTTAGGTTTTGAGTTGTTACCACACAAGAATCAGAAGGCTTTGTCTACTCAAACTCAAGACACCTGTGTGGGAAAGCATTCTAAAGGAAATTCATCAGGCAAATATCACTTTAACACCTGAATCCTTGAGTGCAAATATTTTACCAGAAACTAGAGCTTTTTAAAATTCTTTTCTTTTTTCTTCCTCATGTTAAATGAACAGACAGTATTATCAGAACTGCACTATTAAAAGGAGAACTACACTATATGCTGAAAGAGTAATTTCTGAATCATAGTAGAAGAAAAGATTTAAAATTCCACTCATGTCTCTGTGATAGAAGGTTTCATACACCCAGGTCTTATTCCTACATGTGACACACAATGGATTCGAGGTATCAAAAGTAATGCTTCTCAGTAAACACTAATACTAGTGTACTAAATCCAATGTGTCATTTTCTTTTTCCTGTTCTTAGTGGGTTGCATTCCTGAAATTTATGTGGCTATTTTCTTAAGTCTTGTGTAATGATGGAAAATCCTGCATAGGATAATCCTCCATTTTGGATAACTCCATCCCATCACTGTCTTGGGAGTTTGGCCCAGTGGTAAAGTGCTGCCTAGTGTGCCCCAGGGCTGGACGTGTGTGGCAGCTTTGCCAAATGTGGAATGGACTCCACTCTCCCACGAATATAAGGCGCAATCAATTCTACTTTTGCTAGACTGGTAAATCTTTCTGGATGAGTCCTCGAATGCACCAAGGAATCTCAAAGTTACTCTAGCCCCCTTGTGCTCTGCAAGTGTATTTTTAAAATGAAAATGCCAAAATCCAACATCAATTGAGGAATTTCAAATTTTAAGAATAGAAAGTCATGGAGCACATTCTAACCCTGAAAATTTGAATTTCAGGGTTAGAAGACTTCTTTCTATTACAGCCTAAACACGTTCTACTGAGGAAATCTTAAGCTGTAGAGAAAAGACAATTAATCATAAAAAGAGAGTTGCTCTGGATGTTTATTTTTCTGCAAAATTTTTTTGAAACAAGCTCTTGTTTTGTAATTTGGTCTCATCTTGAACTCAGTATGTAGCCCAGGCTGGCCTGGAACTCGCAGTGATCCTTCTGCCTTGGTCTCCTAAGTACTGGGGTTTCAGGTGAGCACCTCCATGTCTGGCTCTTATTCTGCAGAATTTTATCTCCAATAACACTTGTCTACATCCATTCATGTGATCATCTGAGTTTATTCATTTATTCAGAAGAGAGGGTACTGTTTGTTTGGTACAAAAGTAAATAAAGCAGAATTATTCATAAGAAGCTTTAAATTATTATACAAAATAGATTTCATAAAATACAGAAATAAATGCTAAGGTCATTAGTAGAATTAATAAATCCCTAGCAAGCTAGGCACATGAAGACCTTTGGCATGAATGTATGATGTTCCTAATTGTATAGATTGATTGGAGCAAAGAAAACAATGCTTGCTATGCTATGGGGGGTACTGAAGTCTAACTACAGAGAGTCACCATGGGTTTTTTGTTTGTTTGTTTGAAACTATAAAATAAAAAATCAATACTAGTTTTATTTTGCTGGTTGCAGGCATTTCAACTCTAATAAAAAAGAAAAAAAAAACCTAATAGCTCCCAGATTTTATGAGAATCCTTTAATGATTCATTGTAAAATATTTTACAAAATGATTTGTAATAGTAAGATCTATCCTTGTAAGATCTTATCTTTTCCCCTTCTTTGTTCCTTCATGTCAGAAAGCAGCAATGCCCCATTAGGTGTTTCACTATTGTTCTAGAATTATTTCTGATCTTATTCACTAGACATCTGTGATAGCACCAGTCATTTTAACCACCGCCCCGTCAGAAACTGCCACTGTCTGACTACAAATATACATTCTGTCCATGAATGCACAAGATTAAAAGAAAAACTGATCAACAAAAGAGCAATACAATGACGACTCAAGTTAAATTTCTATGGCAGAGTCATTTTTTTTTAAACTTTCAAAGTACAATGATTCTTTTTGGTTAAAATTATGCACCTTTAAGTAACTCTGAGTAAATGAGTTAGGTGCCATTAAGAGATTTCTTGAAAGTTTTCATTAGCTGTAAAATACAATAGCTTGAAGCCTTAGAATGTTCTACTCAGTTGGAGACTATCATGTCTTGGTGATATTCTGGTGACAATTTCTATTCTAAGTGTCAAAAACAACTCTGCTATCTGGGGCAAATCATGTAGTCTTCTCTCCCTTTAATATTCTAATCGTGAGGTGTGAAGTGAAATGGTTGCACGGTGTAATGGTGGTAAAGAAGTGGAGTGTCAATGAGACGGGGAAGGTGACGGACTCGGAATCAGTCCCCAAGGTGCTCTCCTAGTGCACTGGATAAAGATTCCCCTGGGAAAATTTTCTCATTAGTTCTCAGATACAGTTCAGTAATTCAATAGCACTGAGTTGCCATTAGACGCTAGACCAAAATATGTTCCTCTCCGTGCCTTAGTCCCTTTATTTATATATGTCATTTTCAGGCTGAAAATTATGAGTTCTACTCTCAAGCAAAGCCAGGCAGTGGGTTGTTTACATATTGAAGTGTGGTGCATGGCAAGTGGGTGCTGTAGATACTATCTCTATTGTGGATGTAAGAAGCAAGTTCAGAGAAATTAACAACTTAAAGTACCCCACTGACACTTCCCTAAATAACTGTCAATCCCTTCACACTAGAAGTATTAAATACATGCGAACAACACAAGCATACTTTCACAAACAATCTTGAAAGTACATGTAATTTTTAAAGTTGACATATTCAAAACAGCTCTGCCACTTTTTTTTTTTTGCTACTTACACACTTTTGTCAGTGCTTGAAGGGAGTTGGTTTTATTTTATTTTATTATTATTTATTTGTCTATTTTTTATGTGTTTGGTACAGGGTATCGCTGCACAGTTTGTACTTATAGTGATCATCCTGTCTCAGCTTACCAAGCTCTGGGATTACAGGTGAGCACCCCCACACTGGGTGTGGGCCCCAGGGATGGGGCCAGCGGGGCATGTGGTGCTGAGGACTGAACTCCAGGGAGTTTATTTGAAAACCAATCACTCTCCAGAAACTATATTCACTACTTTAGAATACAAAGTTTTTCCACTTAAAATAAGAAATTATTGAATAATATATTATGTATGTGAATATAAAATATGTATGCTTTATACCATAGTAGAGGGGAAAATATTAAATGCCCTGGAACTAGTTATTTTGCTGTGCAATTACTCAGTAAAGGTATTGAATGCATAGAGTATATGTACATACTTTATTTTTCCTTGTCATAAAATATATGTGCCTTTTTCTATGCTCTTAAAGTTAACTACATTCCTGCTCTACAGGTTAAAGGTGTAATGGGTTAGGGATTGGGTACCTTGCTGTTCACTAGGTCAGGAACAAAGAAGTATCCACTGTCTTTTGTCACTGAAATTCTTCTGCTAGCATTTTGAAAACAATAATGAAATCTGTGAATGAGAGGATTACTACTATCATTACTAAATCTATTATTATAGTTCTTATGTTTCATACGAAAATTCAGAGTATCTTGTTTGACATATTTTGCAATGGTGATCATTCTTACATTCGGAACCTATTTTGAAGGACTGAATAAAAGTCCTTAATTTGCCTTGTAGTATATTTGAGAGGAAACATAATATAAATATGTACATCAAAACACTATAGCAGGGCCAGGGAGATGGCTCAGTGGAATAAGAGCTTCCCTGGCAAGTGTAAGGGCCTGAGTTCAATCTTCGGTTCTGCCAAAAAAAAAAAAAAAAAAACACTATGGTAAAATGGAAGAAAAACTTAATCTTTGGTAATATAAACTACTTTTCAAAAATATATAAAATGCTTATCATTACAAGTAAGCTTCAAGAAATAAAGACAAGAAACAGGAATTAATGGATTTTGTCAAGTGATTACACAAGAACATCTCCTTATAGAAAAATTCCTATTAAAGCAGTAGTGATTAGTAGCACCGGGATTGCAAAGAAAACACCAAGTGGTGCTTTTCGTATGCTATGTTACTGTAGAATTACTGTGGAATTATAGATAGTAAGTATTTAAAAGTGGATTCTTTTCTGAAAATTTTATTTACTTTTTGATAAAGGGTCTCACTATGCAGCTTGGATCCCTAGTGATTCTCCTGTCTCAGCCTTCCCAGCGCTGGGATTACCAGCGTGCACCCCCATACACACAGTTTGGCAGGCACAGCATGCAGTACCAGAGATTGAATTCCAGACTCTGAGTTGCCACGCAGGTACTTAGAGTGCTGAACCATCTCCCCAGCCCAGTGGATCATTTTAAACAAGTTTTTATCTGTAGCTAAACTTTTGGTCATCCCAGCCATCAAGGGTTTGACTGAATTTTCTTGTGATGCTACTTTTCTCCTCCAATATACCCAATTTCCACAGCATAACGAAACACAAATAATTATAAGATATAAATGAGTCCTGATTGCCAAGAGATATGAATTTTATAAGAACTTTGTCAACTACATTTTAAGTCAGAAATATCATGAAATGCTTTCCCCAAGGTAAGAAATAATGCTTGTGCATTTCATAGATATCCACTGAAAGGAAATATCCCCTACTCTCCTTTCTTTTCAGCTTTTCTGTGTTTAGAAATAAATCAGTTTCTGAGCTCTCAAGCACATTTTATTTATTTAATCTTTGTTGATACAATCAATCCTCACAACAGCAAGGTTAATGAAAAAGAAACTCATTAAATTATAAAAGTATAAGCCTGGGAACTTCTCAGTATTACTAAGAAATTTAAAGACACAGTTGAAATTTTAGGATCAAACTGATGTCAATTTTGATAAGTAAAAAATATTTGTGTTTATCAGGTAGTAGAGAAGAGTTTCCCATCATATAATTTAGCCATTTTTTCCTTCGAATTGCCTTTAAATGTCATCATGATGACAAATACTATCATTTCTAGTGATTTGATAAATCTAAACTTGCAGTTTAAAAAATCATTTGACTTGGGCTGATTGCATCATGGGTCTTTAGAGTGTTCTGTGATATGATTTTAAATTCGAGGGGAGTCTTTCTTTCTTTCTTTCTTTCTTTCTTTCTTTCTTTCTTTCTTTCTTTCTTTCTTTCTTTCTTTCTTTCTTTCTTTCTTTCTTTCTTTCTTTCTTTCTTTCTGGCAGAACCAGGGATTGACCTCAGGCCCTGTGCTTGCCAGGGAAGTGCTTATTCCACTGAGCCATCTCTCTGGTCCCATGGGGAGTATTTCCTAAGGAAGTAGATGGCCTCTGAAATCCAGCTTATGGATATAGCTTTCAAAAATAAACAAACAAAAATAGTCACCTATATGTGTGTTCATTTGATCATTCTTTTGGCAAAGTAAACTTTTGTTTAAGGACTGTAAAGAATTGCTCATAGGCACATATAATTTAGTATGGCAAGGAGCAGAATCAACAATGGAAACAATGAAATTGTTAAGGGAAGTTTTGAAACCAGCAATCAGGGGCACGTCCTGTGAGGAGGAAATCAGCGTTTTCCAGATTTTGGTACTTGTAAGCTGAGGACAGTGCGCTAACATTTTAGTGTTTTTCTATTTCTATGTGAGACAACTCTAAAGACTCTTTCAGCAATTTTCTTTATTATCATTGCAGCACTATGTCTTTATCACAAGTGTTTCATGGGCATACACATACAGGTCCACACACACTCTCTCGCGTGCACACACACACTCACATACTCTCACATATGTCAACAGATGCGTGTTTTGTTTTGTTTTGTTTTTTGTATTTTAGGGAAGGGTCTACAAGGTTTTTAAAGTCTCACTACTTGATCGAACTCGGAGTGATCCCCCTGATTACAGCCTCCCTAGAGCTGGGATTACAGGCAAGTGCCACTATGCCCAGCTTCAATTGCTGTCTCAGCATGGCGTGGCGTCAGGGCTAGCACAGCAGGCCTAGGGATTGAACTCCTGTGTCTGCCTAAGCAGGCCCTTTAGTCCAAGAGGTGTTTGGCCAGCTCTTATAGATATATTCTTATATGGGAGTCCTTTCACTTTTTAAAACACTGACCACATGACTTTCAAGTAGCTTGCAATTTCAAATCATCTTGGTCTACATTTAGTCTAGACATGGTATTTTAACACCAAGCCACACCAGACCTTTAAAAGTTTGGGAGTTGTAGCACTGTGAAATTGTTCCTTGTGTTACACCAGTAAACTAAGAAGCATAGTGTAATTCTCCACTATCACAGAACAACTGTAAAATGAAGCAAAAACTTAGTTTCTCATACTGGTATACTTTCGTTCATATGTATATTTGAAGTATATGTTCACAGTATTAATGAAAAACCACCTAGATGGTGTGTATGAAAACTCAGTTGAATCCTTCCTTCCTTCCTTCCTTCCTTCCTTCCTTCCTTCCTTCCTTCCTTCCTTCCTTCCTTCTTTCTTTTTTCTTTCTTTCTTTCTTTCTCTCTTCCTTCTTTCTTTCTGGCTATTGGTCACTTTACATTCACTTCATTAAATGAAGCCGAATTCATTCTCCCAGAAGGCCACCTTGGTAACTGAGTTATTTTGTATTTTTTGAAACTAAGCAGCCAAAAGAGAAAGGCACTTGACACCTCCAGCAAGTATCTCAGCTCTTTTCATATTGTCAATAGCTCTTCTGATAGCACTGTTCTTTTTTTGACAGCTAAAAGCAGATGTGTGGGTTAAGTATGGGAGCAATTCAAATGTCCATAGTAAACTGCAGGGGGGCAGAGAGAGCTCAGAGAGCAGCAGCTTTAAAGTAATTGACTAATACAGTAAGGATATTAAAGTCATTTAGTGCCAAAAGGGAACACACTGATCCCTGACCCTCAGCCACTTTGGAGTAATCTAGTATTCAATCCAGCGTGTAATGACTGCCAGGCCTGTCAATCCTCCAGGCTCTCCAGTCAAATGCCTGTGGCTACTATTGGCTTATGGTAAAAGGACAGAAATGGAAGGAAATGCCTCTCAATCAGTCTATGATGTGATAATGTTATTGCTCCGATGTATTCTATATTGTCCCTGCATAGTTTAATCTGGTGAGACCCATGTCAAAAAATTGCCCTTACTCCCCAGAGGTCTTTGCTCAACCTTTTAGTAATACAAGTGGATTTGAAAGGAAAGGGGGTAACTTACTTGATGAATTGTTTCCAGCTAATACATAAAAAAGAGGTCAATCGTGGCTTAAAGGCTATCCAGGGAAGGCATAAATTAGTAGTCTGTTAGTAATCTGATTTGTAAATCCTTGCTTTCTTTTGATTGTACTGGGCAAAATATTTTTTCAATAACGGATATTGACACAGAACTTTATTTCCAGGGTGGCTGATTCCCCTTCAGCACCTGTGCCAAAGAGGAGTTGTAATGGGAGGACGTTACATTTAAGAAAAGAGTAAGGTTTATTTGTTTCTGCCACTTTGATTCCAAAAGAGTAGGCTAACTTCTGGGCAATTTGCATCTTAATTAAGGTGTTCTGTATTTGGAAAATAGCATTCTGGCTACAAGCTGAATAAAAAGAGATATAATACAAGAAATTGTCCTTTTTTGTTATTTTTGATTTTGCTGAGGAGGGCAGTGGAAATTGAGCCATATGGGGTCTCTAGAGTTGAAAACGCTGAGATGATTATTGGAATCTTGTTTTAATATCATACAGAGTCTTTGTATTTCTTAATCATTTATTCATTTACTTCTCCAAAGCTACCACACAGAATCTGTGGAAAGAGAAAGTTCCAGTGATGCTAATGCTATTATTTTTAGAGAACATTAAGGTTATATAAGAGGCAGCATTTATCTATTTTGGTATCCTAAGAGTTTGCCCAGCTCTCGACAAGAAAAGCTATATCCAAAGCCAGAAATAAAGGGAACATTTATTTGCTTCTGAGTTTGAAATAACTTTGGTGTCAAAAGCAAATGATTTTCCTCCTCCTTTAACCTGTCCTGCTGCCATTAGGTATTCTAGAATAATCCACCAAGGTATAACTGAACTCTGAAAAGCACACTATACATGTTACCTGTCTTGTCTGCTTGATCTGTGCTTTATTTTGTGTACATTATTTTGATAGCAGAGAAGAGAGGAAAATCTTACTTTTGAGTTAGTAAATTCCCAGACCTCAAGGGCAGACTAAGTGCGGGAGGAATTCCATCAGGATGTCTTGGGCAATTTTTCATTAGTGTCCATGACAAGCTGTTTCACCACAGGCTTTGTTTTCATGGAAAGTTCAAATACAGCAGGATGAGGTATGGTGTGCTATTACCACAAACTTATTATTGCCTATTACCTCTTATATGTGTGTGTGTGTGTGACTTTTGTCACCTAGACATTGACATTCTCCATTATTATGTGCCTCATTAGAATAAGAGAAATGTTTATGCAGCCTTAGATTTCTTTTTCTAGTATCTAATTATCTGCTTAAATTTTTCAAATTTTTCCTAAGAAGTGAAGTAGAAAGAAAACCCAAATAGGTCAAGAGCATCCCAGGGCTTCAAAGGACCCCAGGCTTAATTTGTCTGACTTATTTGTGTCCTGGTATTCAAACGCCAAGGCATTATATATGTGATGGTAGATTTCATAGAGAATTCCAGATTTTAGCACCTATGTACCTACTCAAAGCCATATGATTCTAAAAAGCTGGATTCTACAGAAACACCAACTAAAACACAAAATCAGTCTACACTTTTATTGCTTGCTTCTTCAATGACTTGAAGCTCATTTCTTTTATTTTTTAAGAGAACAAAAATGGTACAAAAACCATTGGAAATGACACAGAACTTCACTGAACAAAAATAGCAGCAATTCAATAATGGCAGCTGCACTGCATAATGTTGTCTTTATATTAGTTGTTTAGATTGACAGATATAAGCATGCAAAATTGGTAAAAAGAAAGTTATAAGAAATTAAAAAAGAAAACAATCAAGCATTAATTGCTCCTTTCAATAGATCAACAGAAATCAGCAGGACAATTATTCAAGCTCTCTTTTTATAATATATAAATATATTTTCTTTTTCTTTTTTCTTTCTTTTGTCCTATTTCTCAACTCCATTGTTCCTCTCTTTTGATAGATGTTTTCCCTTGCACAACATCTATTGTACACTTCAGATTTTATTTATTCTTTCAGGTTCTTGCACTAGAGAGTCAATATGATGTTTGCATATGCAGGTCTGATTTATTTCACTTATGAGTATGGTCTCTAGTTGTTCTCATTGACCTATAAAAGCCTTGAGTTTATTTTTTTTTATATCTGAGTAATACTGAAAATACCACATCTTTTTTATTCATCACTCATCTGGGTTGTTTCTAAGGTTTAGCTATGAAAAATTGTGCTGGTGTGTACATGGGTGGTATGATCTTTTAGTTTTCTGGAAAAATACCCAGGAGTGGAATAGTTGTGTTGTATGGGACCCCCCAATCCTAGTATCTAGAGGAATCTTTACACTGACTTTCATAATGGTTGCACCAGTCTACACTTCCACCAACAGTGGAGAAGGGTTCCTTTTTCCCCACAATCCTTCTAGCATTTGGTATTGTTTGACTTTGATGATAACCACTCTTTCTGGGGTGAGATGGAGTGTCATCTTTTTTCTATACTGAACTTATAAAAAATGGTAAGTCATTTTTTACTCTTAATAATGACCTCATGTTCTTTTTGACAGTTGCAAAATATATATTTACTCTTCTCAGAAAACAATGTGCAATGCATCTTTGTGTTTGGGTTAATTAAGTACATTCCTCTTCAGTTTCCTCAGAATGAAGGGTACATATTTTCCTCCTCATGGTCAATATGTGATTGAAAAAATTCATTCCTTTAGCAATTGTGGAATTTCAGCTGTGCAGATGGCATTATGCCAGCCCTTTAAGGAATATCAAGAAGAATAAAATATGATTCATAATTTCAAAAAGCTTGAAAGTCTGTGTTTGTAAAAATTAATAAATATTATACATAGCTGAAAGGGAGGAAGTTAACACAAGTTTATTAAGCATATCCAGCTAGTCAGAACTCTTAAGTAACTGATAAACACAGCCACATTGTGACATAATCATTTTCATTTGTTAAGATATACCTACTAAGGTTGAAGAAAGTCACCTCACAAAGCTAGTAGAGTTTTGGAGAAATTCAGTTTTGGTTCAAGTTTATATGTGTTTTTTTTTTCCTGTTGTTGTTTTTTGTGACCAGCTCAGCTTACCCTAGGGGCAGGCCTCGTGTGGCATACAGTGCTGGGGACTGAACTGTGGTCCCTGTGCTTGCCTGAACTTGCCTAATTAGGTGCTTTAGACTGCTGAGTTATCTTGCTGGCCACAAGTTTTTCTGTTATACCAAGAAAACCAGATCTTTTTTGTAACAGGTGTAATAATGCTGAAATTGCACAAATGAAATAAAAATCTTGCCAAGTAAAATCTAATTTTTTTTATTTTAAGGAAAAATAAAACTCTAAGAGTTACCCATAGATTACAATTATAAAATCAATCTTTACATTGGCTTATCTCTTACAAAATTATCCGTGTATTTATGGCATTAGAAGCTGTGCCTTATTGCATACTGTAATTTGTATATAGTAAACTTCGAATAGGTTCAATGAGTATAAAGAATATTTTATTTCCTTAGGACTGAAAATTTATTCAGGGGTTTAGATAAAGAATTTTCCAGAAAACGAAGATTATCCCACCAAGGTTCAAAGTTGTGAGAAGACATTGGGCCAACTGGCAAATATATATATATATATATATATATATATATATATATATATATATATATATATATATATATATATATATATTTGTTATGCACACAACTGGAAACCATACATATGTGCACAAGGTGATATTTCCCAACTGGAAACAATGTGAACATTTTTCTCCAATACAGTGAATACATCAGTCATATGATTTTTATAAAATGTGTTCCATAAAGCGAAATATTACAGACTGATCCACAAATGCTCAATTGCATTTTTCCAAGTGAAACATAGAATAAAAGATGCCAGACTCCAAAGTGCATCCAAAGAGTTAAATATATTATCTTTGGTGAATTTTGTAAATCTATATTCAGTGAAAAATTGTATTGAATAGTTAAACTTGATGAATGGCTAGCCTATCTATATATACACTTCTAATTTAAAGTTATTGACTGAGAAGCCATTTATTCTAGTATAGGCCATTATGATAACTTTCAAAGGTTTGGTTTGCCTTTGTAAATGGTCAGAAATCATAACCAGTATGTCTTTATTCTGTTTTCTTCCCTTTATATTTAAACTTCCATTAAATTTTAAACTACAGTACTCAGATAAATTGGACAAAACATAAGTATTCAAAAGTTTTTCCAAGTGACAGCGCCTGCTTAGGCAGATGCTGGCTGGGTTTGATCCCTGGCCTTCCGTGAGGCCTCACCCCGGGCACTCTGAGTTGGAGACTGTAATCCCAGTGCTTGGAACAGAAGGATACTGCGTCCAGTCTGTGGGTGAGACCTTGTAGAGCCTGTACTAAATACATGAAAAAAAATCACTAATAAAGCATGAAAGTATAGTTCCTTTAAGAAAACCTTTGGAATATGACATTGCTCCTGCCTTGTTCTCAATGAGGCCTGAGACCCGACCCCTACTGCGGAGTGTGCTCTATTCTCTTCCTTCAGAGCTGCGGGCCACTTGGACAGCAACTAAATGGGGTTATTTTCACATGGCCATGCTAAGTAATCAGGCAGTGGGAAAAGGATGAAATAGCAAATGACTCAGTCAGGTTCTACCTGAGTACACAAGGAGATCAGAGATGGGAAAATTGCTGTTGGTTGGCAGAAGGATGGTTTCAAAGAGATGGACCTGGGAACAGGGAGAGACGACACCATGGGAAAAGGGGAGAAGTTATGCAGACACTGAGGAGTGATGGCCAAGACATTAGAGAACTTGGCAGGCTACAGATGGTATCTAAATCCTTCTGGGCCAGGGAGACAGCTCAGCAGAATAAGTGCCTGCCCGGCAAGTGCAGGGTCCTGAATTCAATCCCTGGTACTGAAAAAAAAAAAAAAAAAGTAAAATAAAATAAAACCTTCCTTCTTTCCATTCAGGGACAATAACTGTATTTACACAACTTTCAGCATATACTAAATTTTCTTTTTTCTTTCTTTCTTTCTTTCTTTCTTTCTTTCTTTCTTTCTTTCTTTCTTTCTTTCTTTCTTTCTTTCTCTTTTTTATTTTAGGGAAGGTTCTACAAGGTGTTCAGGTCTCACTACTAGATCGGACTCGTAGTGATCCACCTGTTTACAGCCTCCCAAGAGCTAGGGTTACAGGCTGTCACCACCATGCCCAGTCTCAATTGCTGTCTTAGCAGGCTCTTGGGGTGGGCTGGGACTGCAGGCCTAGGGATTGAACCCCCCGGCCCCTGTGCCTCCTTGTAGATGTTTTAATCTGCTGAAATATTTGGCTGACCCTTATACTAAATTTTCAACTTGCAATTTTGTCTAGTTTTTATTTGGATTTAAGATATGTCTCATTATTTAGCACCTTACAGCTGCGAAGCTTCTAAGTTACAAGTGCACAGTGGCTATCGCAATTCTTCTTTCAAGTCATTCTATTCTTCTTTTGTTGAGAAATCTAAATGCTCCTGTGAGAGATGCCACAGAAGCTTTTGAGTTTTGTTTTTGTTTTGAATAGGCTAAAACTCTAGCTTTGTGTTGGACAATTCAAACAGTTTTATCTTACATAGTAAGATAAACTTTTTCTTTTTGTATTTTAGGGAAGGGTCTATAAGGCGAAGATTATGATTATTTTCTGTAATATTCTTTCAGGTGTATTTTAATCTAATGGAATCATTCTGTAAACATGTAAGTGACAGCAAGTCTTCACCAAACTGGATCTCAAAAACACAAATACCTATGTGTTGCATACAGCATATAAACACACTCAAATGTACACACATGCACATTTATTACCTTAGGGTAAAAATGCAAATGAATTTATTAGCCCAAGAGTGGCACCAAATGAAAATTTATGCACATACGTTTAAAAAACAGAACCCTTGAAAGTAAGGCATTTGCAGCCTATTCATTTCCCTCTTTGACAGATTTTTAAATTCCGCTAAAAAAATGAAACAGCATGAACATTGTCAATAGATCACAACAGCCACGTTAGGTCTGTGATACACGTCATAATATAAAGAGCACTATTAGGGCACAACCTGGGAACCATTAAATCATTCTGATCGCTGTTACATTCCATTAGTGTCGATGGTGAAGCCGCATAATAGGGCTTTATTACAAACTTCACCTTGGTAGGCCATTGTCTCTAATAACCACTTCTCTATGATGTGGAATCATACCCAGAAATCCAGGGAGATAATAAAGGCTCCCTTATTTCTTTTTTATTGGATGGGTAAAGTTAAATTTAGCTGTAAGTAAAAAAAAAAAAAAAAAAAAAAAAATCCCGAAGCTTTGTTCACTAACTGTGAGTCGCTGCTATTCGGGCAGGAAAAAAAAAAAAAAAAAAAAAAAAAAAAAATAGGCAGAGTTGGGGAAGAACGGTTTGAAATAAATTTAAAACCTGGCAATGTGGAGGCCAGCGTAGGCTGGGCAGTACCAGCAATTACAATGTCAGTTTTGAAATGCAGCTCAGTGCGTTTGCGCTCTTCTTCACACTATTGCTCAGGAGCTAAGTATTGATTATAGAAGCACTGCAAGTCTCAGACCTGCCCTTTCCCTCCTTCTTCCCCTGTCTGAGCTGTACCCTTTTAAAAAGTCATTTGGGCACTTCAGTGAGGTGAGGCTGGCGAGAACTTCAGCTCCAACTGAGATCAATTTTCTGATGTTTCCAGGAGAATTGCGAGACAGCATTCTGTACCCTTCTTTCTTACAAATAGAACCGTTTACTGTCCTCCCCCCGCCATGAGTTTAGACACAATCCCTTCGTTCATTTCCTAGATACACTCACATAGAAAGTACTCCTCAGAAATAGCTTCACTGTAGCATATGGGCCACTGTTGCTGTCGTAAAAAAGTTTAGGTTACAATAAAGCGATGGTGAAATCAGCTACAGTTGCAGAGGTGAATGACCCCACAAATAATGGGAATAATTGAGTGCTGTGTTTAACCGACTACCATGTTCAAAGTTAAACCAGTACATTTTGCTTTTCATCTATTTTTTAGAGCACCCTCAAACCGATAATAGTATCACATGTGTCACATGAGGGATTATGTCTTCATTTAGGCAGTGATGGAGGCGAGAGAGACTAAAAGTCGATTACAGGACGTAGCAATAAGTCACTGGAGTGAGTAGCTCAGCGGTCTAAAGCATCCTTGGACAAGCTTTGGTAAGCCCGCAGGAACAAGGGTTCGATCCCAGGCCTCTCACGCTGTGCCGGCCCCGCCCCCAGGGTAGGCTGAGCAGGCTACCCACACACACACATCATCATAACCATCATCATCATAACTATGGTTAATAAGTCACCAGGAGTCAAATTTTCCAGAAAGAGTGACAAACACATTAGCAGCAAGGTATATGGAGGACAAGTTTTTATAGGGATTATCTAGTAAAAAGGAAGAGAAAATAATAAATTTGGAAATAAAAATAAATAAAAGATAAAAATGCAGAAATCTAGTCTCACAGCTGCTAAATTTATTTATTTAAGGGGAGAGTCTCTTCTGAAGCCTTTGGAGGCTCTTCATGAATAGGAGTCCTACCCTACACGGCGCCTAAGGAGTCGATGTGAGGGCTGCAGCCCTCTGTATCCCCTCCTCCCTGCTCTTTGTCGCTGCTTCTCTTTTCTCTGGCTTTCTTTTCTGTCTCTCTCCTGTGTGGCCACCTTTCCTTCTTCCCTCTCATCCTTTTGCCTCATCTTTTTTCTTTCCTTCCTTTTTCTTAATTAACAGACTTTTGCAATACTGGATATCTGAGAAAGATGCTTATGGATTACAACCTATAGTAGAAAAGTGTTTAGTCTGCACCCATCGGAGGAAAATTGAAAAGAACACCCGAAGTATTAAGCTTTGCATGGCACTGCAACCGAAAGGAAGCAGAAGCTTGATTTGCTGTCTGTGTCACCTAAAGAAAGTCCTTTAGCTGTAGCCTCACCCCTGACCTTGTTTTCTACTTTCAGGGCATATTGTATTTCTCTTTTTTTGTTATATGTCTGGTTTGCAATGCCATTGATGTTCATAGGGAAGAGAGCGAATTGCTATTTGAAAACTCTATGCTCTATTTCATGAAGGGTAGGTTTTTTTGGGGTAATGTTTTCTCTTTTTTGCTCTTGGAAAAAAATCATGATCAAGGTCAAGTCTTAAATATATCAAAAAACTTTCTCAACTAAAAATTGCACCATTTGAAAATAATAGCCACTCACTTTTTTTTTGGTTTTAACCCTCTGATGATGTAAAGTTTGGCATTTTAGGCCTTGAGAACTCAGAATTGAAGCTGAGACTGTTATGAATAAACCGATGTTAAAATTAAGAAGAAAATAATTCATTTCTTCTTTTTTTATTTTTAAGGATTGCCTTTCAGCTCAGCATGATGAAGACATTATGGTTTGAGTATTTGGGGGCACATTTACCAAAATACTGTGTCTTTCAGGCCATGAATTAAAAATATATCATCAATCTACATGCTCCTGCTTCTTAATTTCATTGACATTTAATACCCAAGAGAGGGTTTCATGGGAAATTGGATGCACAAAGCCATGGAGGGTAGCGTTATAACTTTGTAATAACAACCTGATTTGTTTTGCATTTGCCTCTTCAGTATTTTTTCCAGATGTAAATGGCAAGATTACAAATTGTCAGGAACACTTTAGCAATAGGTTGACAGATGCTTAATACAGTAGGAACAAATAACCATATACTTGGGACTACATAACGTCTGATTTAATTTATGAAGCAGTGTCTAAGAAAATTTGGATTGATAAGAGAGAGTGACTCCTGCAAAGAGAAATGAGAGGCAAGGTGATTAAATAGCCTCTCCTCACCAGATTTGTAGTTTCTGTACTTTTCATTAATACATGTAAATTAAAATTTTTATGGCACTGAAATTCTAGAAACATCTTGTGAGTGATATAAAGAATTTAAAAAACATGCTTTTCCAATAAGGCATCAGTTAGTTGGATGTATTTTTTTTTCTAATGACTGATTTTGAGAATTTAGCTTT
>PVKA01020414.1:0-40399 GCA_004027165.1 Ctenomys sociabilis | reverse complement strand
TGAAAGTCACAGTGGGGGGGGGTACCAGTCTCCTCCAAGCAAAACCAGACACTGTGGCCCTTGAAAGCCCACTGAGAGGCCATCATACACTCCTTCCTTGCCCAAACCCATGAAACTCACCGGGGTCACCAGGAAAGTTTTGCCATTACACAGATTTGAGGTCACTGTCCCACTATCTAACTTTGTCTGGGCTGCTTTCCCCACCAGGAACACTGACCTGAAAAGGAGTCAGGGTTTTCATGAATCACTATGGATGTGTTGTGGCTTTCAGGCGTAACTGACTGAAAGACAGGTAATGATTGTTTTGTCCAGAGGTGCAGATTTTGAAAAAACACTAGCTAAATTGCCTACTGGCCTAGTCAACAAAAATATCCATTATTTTTTTCTTTTCTTTCCAAGCTAAGCAATAAGGAATTTTCTTATACCCTCCTATGTATTTAATACAAAATATAGCTTTTATTGCTCAAAAATGACCCATTTGTGACTATTAAACCAATATGATGGTGATGGAGACTTTAGTCACCGCAATGCTGATGCAGGTCTGTGCTAACTCAAGTTCACATTACTGTGTTAGTCAGCTTTCTGTCATTTTAGCATAATATTAGAGAGAAGGTTGATTTTTTGCCTCAATGTAGGAAATTCCTTTTCATGGTCCATTTGTCCCATTATTTTTGGCCTGTGGCAAGTCAGACAGCGTGGTGGGAATGCATGGCAGAGCAAATCTGTTCATCTTATAGGTCAGGGAGCAAAGGAGAATGAGGAATGGTCTGGGATTCCAATATCCCCTTCCAAGACACATCTCCGGTGACCTAGAGACCTTCCATTAGACCCTACCTTCTAAAGGCTCTCTTATTTTCAACAGCACCAACCTAAAATGCAAAGCTCTAATGTATGGGTCGCTGGGGGATACTTATCAAGCCATAGTAACCGCATGGTCCTTGAAGCTCCTTTCAGCTGCCTCATCCCTTCCAGCTATGGGTAGGACATGACCTTCAGGGTTACTGACTGAGAAGCAGTGCCCTGATCAGATGCTCTTTGGATGGAGGTACAGATGCTGAAAAGCACACATCAGCTAAACTCACTTTGTTAACAAGCCCTAAATGAGAACCAAGCCTGTGCTTTTTCTCTCTCTTTCCAAAGACAAATCATAAGGAAATGCTTTGCATACACAGACATATATTTGTGCATATCTAGAATTATTTTTAAAGAGAATAAAAATGATAGAAACATACATGATTTCACTAAACAAGTTGATAGGAATTCAATAATGGTTGTTATATTGCATATTGCTGTCTTCAGATTAGTTGTTCAGATTACCAGATATGAGTATGCAAAACTGGTCAAAAAAATTAAGAGGAAGGAAAAAATTAAAATTTTAAAATTTTACTCTTTTCAATAGACCAGAAAAAAAATCAGCAGTACAATTATCCAAGTTATCTGTACATATATATCCAGGATAGCCTGGATAACTTTTTAACTTTTTTTTTAACTCTTCTTTCTTTTCTCCTTTCTCCTATCCCAGTCGTTCCTTCCCTTTGAACAGTGTCTTTCCCTTTCACAGTATCTATTGTACCTTTTGGATTTCATTTCCTCTTTCAGGTTCTTACACTAGAGAGACAATACGATGTTTACATATGCAGATCTGGTTTATTTCACTTACGAGTATGGTCTCCGGTTGTCCCATTCAACCTAGCTATTACCCTCCTGGGTATTTTTCTAGAAGAACTGAAAACCTCATACCACAGTGATATATGTGCATCCGTGTTTGTAGCAATGCAATTTGTCATAGCTAAATCCTGGAAATAATCCAAATGCCTATCAACTGAGGAGTGGATAAAAAAATGTGGTATCTTTATACTCAGCTATAAGAAAGTATAAACCCAGGGCTTTTTATAGGTAAATGGATGCAACTAGAGACCATACGCATAAGTGAAACATATATTTTTTATCATGTATATACATCATCTTATTTTCTGAGCTGTTACAGGGTGAGTTATAAACATCATCCTTCTGAATATATCTTCTAAGAGAAGAAATGTCTAAAAGTAACCATAATAGAATTGTTCATCTCAAACATCTAGATTAGAAATACTTTCATCAGATCTGCTATCATTTTAATTTAAATATATAGATAGCTATAGATAGATATAGATATAGATGATATAGATATAGATATATATGAATATAATTTATAGCCTCTCACTTGCCAGGCAGGTGCTGTGTCACTGAACTATATCCCTGGCCATGATATATATATATATATATATATATTCTTTGCAGCATTACTACATTCTACACTCCCCAGAATAGAATGTATAGTCTTCTAATCTGAATGATTTTCATCATTTTCCTCTTTTTGTAATGACACTACCAGTCTCTAAGAGTGCACCACCTGCTTCTTGTCAACGGACCACTTCTCCTTCAGGGTTTCCCTGAGGCTTCCTTGTTATCACTTCAAGGTCATGTGTTCCTGGCTGGGTTGCTTCTCTGTTCTTAAGACTCATGTTGATTCCCATAAAAATTAATCACTCTTGTAAGGCCCTGGCCTTAGCCTCCTCTGGCCTTCTAACATGGTTTAAGTTAATTTGTTTTTATTTTATTTTATTTTATTTTTTGTCTTTTTGAGACAGGGTCTCACTATGCAGTTCAGGCTGGCCTTAAGCTCGCTTTGTAGCTCAGGCTGGGCTCGAACTCACAACAATCCTGCTGCCTCAGCCTCCCGAGTGCTGGGATTACAGGCATGCGCCACCACGCCCGGCTCTCAGAGTCCACTTAGGCAGCACTCAGATCACACAGATACTCAAGGGAAGAAGACTCCATGATACCAAGGAGGTGGCACTCCTGAGATGAGAAATTCTCTGGGTCAGTCGTTATTATGGGTCCACCTGCCCTGGCAAAAGTGGTATTGGGGACACGAGCCGTATTGTCACCAATTCAGTCATTATAATTCTAGGCCTAAATTAAAAAATATCATACTACTAATGGTTAGCCAAAGTTTACAAAAACCTAAAACATGATAAATTTACTTGATAATTCTTTTTAACTAGCAGCAAGAACATGAGCCCTGGAAAACTGATAAATGCTGGTTGGCAAAATTTTAGTGACTCTTAATTTGGGATGCTACTAGAAAGCAGCTCTTAGAAATACGCAGCTAGAACCTTAGGACTTGCATGTCACTTGTCTATGAATCCAAGGCAGATGGCTGGGTGCTGGTTAGTACTCAGCTCACACTGAACTGCTGACTCCCAACCTACTGTTCTCAAATATTTCAGATTTGGTCATACGTGTGTACGTGTGTGTGTGTGTGTGTGTGTGTGTGTGTGTGTGTGTGTGAAAAGACTGACATTAGTTATGCCTTCTTCTGAAGTAAAGAGTATCTAATTTTCCAGATTTTTCATTTTTTCAGAATTTTGAAAACTATATCAAGCCTGGCATGATGTTCCAAGTCAATTGAACTGGCCCTAACCTGTTCTTCTCTTTCACCAAGGAGTGGAGAAGAGTCCTGGCAAGTCTACACAGAAACCCCTCAAACTTTCTGGCTCTGTCTCCTGGGACAGAAGCTATGTTGGAATCAGATGTCTCTGAGGGAGCTTTTCTAGGAGTGTGTGTGACGGGATCTGACTGATGCTGTTTTCTTCCTGTTTTGTACTTCACTTCCCAGAGCAGTGAATTTCCAATGAAGAAAATCGCACTCTGTAGCCTGTACCATGACCCAGTGCCTGGGTGCCTGCCTATACAGATCAGAATCATTCCATGAACATGAGAACACGCTGTGTGTGTGTGTGTGTGTGTGTGTGTGTGTGTGTGTGTGTGTGTGTGTGTGTTCCAGCACCAGACCTCCAAAGGTCTCTAGCCTCAGAATTCATTAAAAACTGATCTTTGGGCAAACCACTTTACATAGTTAAAAGGAAACTCCAGAGTCATGGCAGATAGACTATTGAGGCTTTCAGTAACAGTGGTACAACTTCCGCATACCAACTAGCTATAAATTTTTGGCTTGGGTTTAGGCATAAGCAAGTGGTAGAACCCTCAGAATGTCACTACTAGGAAGCTATTTCTTAGCTCTTTTTTTCTAAAAATGCTAGCAATTCCTCAAGATCTGAAGGGTCTAGAGTAGCTAGGTGTTTAGTGGAAAGATTCCAGCATAAAAGCACAAAGGATTCACACTCCTGTGCAGTCCCTAGTTACAGTACAGCCCTCTGCAAGAGACTCAGCCTCACTTGTCATTTTATTCTTCAAAGGTATGGGCTGGGCAGTTGGGGGATAAGTGGCTGGTCCACTTTTTTTGGCTTTGTGAACATTAAAAGAGAATGAAAATGCACCTTACTAAAATACACATTGTACAAATGCACTTTACTCAAGGTAAATAGTTATCTTTATTGCTCTATTCTAATATGACTCCACACCTGAAGGTTCTGAGCCTCACAAGTTCAGGCATTGGTGGCCTTCAGCCAAGCCTACTGTGGGAGGTCACTGATATCTATTAGCACACTAGGCCAACATGACCACTATCTTTATTAAGCCCAAAACCCAGGAAAATACTTACCCTTGTCAATAGACACGTTTTTATAACAGAAAAAAAAAAAAATGATTTACCACCAGTACCTGTAACATGTTTACCATGGTGTATTATGTTGTATGCATCTTCATTAATCTCTAGTTAGTCATGTGGGACTAGGGTTTGCAAAGGATCCAGTGAAACTGTCCAGATCTCAAGGACTCTTTTGAATTGCATGGCTATTTTCCTGGCTTCTCCTCACACTCCTACCCATCACTCATGGGCTGCCAGTGCTCCAGCCCTCACTGGAGCTTAGAACGTACTTGAGGAGAAAGCCAAGACAGTGTACAGCTCTGTGTTGTCTCCAGATTTCTGGGTCCGTTGTCTTGCTCTAAGGGTTTCTGCCTTTCCATAGTCTCTCCTTTTGGAGTTGAGTAAAGCAATTCAATGATCAACCATGGATAAATTCAAGGATAAATCCTGTTCTGCACTGAGAAAGTCTTGGTAAATGTTCTGTGCCTTCCCCAAATTAACCCACCTAGCTGCGACATATCTGCATGGTAGTAATAGAACTATGTCGCAAAGGGGCCAAACTCATAGGGTTTTAGAAGCACAATTTGTGAACGTCTCAGCTAGGGATTTCTGAGGATTCAGAGAAACCAGAGAAATTGTCTTGACCTATTTTGTCACCATAGAGACTCACCATTGTGGTCAGATGGCTTCAAGCTGTGGGATGGACCTGATGGTCCTGCCTTGCTCCAACCCTCAGCAAGCCCTCACCACTCAGTGGCCCCTTACCACCCACGACAACTTGTTTCTTCTTGGCATGGACAGAAATTAGGGCTCTCTTTTCCTTAAATCTTGGCTACCCAGTGTCCTTTATTCTTCATCCAGATCATCTTTGATATGGTGGAGCCAAGTCTTCTGACATCATTCTTTCAACTTCCTTCCTCCTTCCTTCCAAAAAATATGTTTTCTCATTCCTTCTTGCTCATTGGAAAAGAAAGCCTTTTCCTTTTGCACCCCATTGGCTCTGCTTCCTAGGTCACCTACTTGAATTTTGGTGTGTTTCTCTCCTACCCATTCCTTGTGCTGGGGTGTTGGTGCTGAACCATGAATGCCCTTGGCCTCCACTCCTCCTTGTTCCCAGGCTTGTGGCTCTGGGCTGGGATAGCAGCCTCCATGTCAACTTACCCACTTCTGCTATTTCTGCCACTCCTACCTCTCTCAAAGACTATATCCATCTTACTATAGCACACCACTGGTGGGACTAAAGTGCTATCCAAGCTGCTTCACTGTCTGGTAAGAAGATGCATAGCCCCTCCTCAGCTATGGAATCCAAGCTCTTCTCAACTCACTTTACATCTCTCCAACCTCCTACCCTCCCTGTGTTTTATAAATGGCTCTCTCATCCTGCTGTGTGCTTACCTTCTTTTGCTACTGGACCTTCCCCTACATTGCACTCTCAAATGTCCTCTACTCACAACCTACTCACAACCTCATGCTAAATTCTATCCAGCATCCAAAGACCTCATCAACAGACCTTTCCTCGTGGGAATCTGCCTCATCCATATAGCCAGAGTAAACAGTTCCAGAATATTCTGTGGGGCCCTTCTCATTTTTGTATACATCTGGCCCCCAATAGACTTGGGCCCACTGGAAGCAGTGGTAATACCTAGAGCACTTCTGTTTTACCCACTCACTCCACCTGGTTTAGGAAGTGATTGTGATGATGGAAGCAACCCACAGCCCCCGCCTGCATTGGGGCCTGGTGAATGATTAGGTGGTCATTTGGCACACAGCTAATGCCAAGTCCTACTCCGGCCCTCCAAGCTCTGCCCTCCTTGCCCTCCTTTATGTGAAAGCCTTGTGATTTGCATTTTAATTAGGCTCTTTCTGGAGACATAGACCTGAGAGCTGCTCAATGGGGGAGAAGAGTGGTACTGACCCTTAGGATGAGATTTGGCCAGGACAGCAAGAGGACTGCTGGTCCCCAAGACCCAGCCTGACCTCCAGCCAGGCCCAGCATGGGACTTGATAGGGCCATACTCCAGCAAAGAGAATTCTAATGTTTAAAAGGAGGACTGCTTCACTGTAAAAAGCACATTCCACTGAACCCAGGCCAGCCCTCTGTGCTTGCCAAGTAGCAGGCACCCCAGAGAAAAATCTCTGGGAAACCGGGAGAGTTTTCTTTAGGGGGAACTGCTGTTCAGTGTGCAGTAGGCATCAGCACCAAGTGCAAATTCTTTTTAAATTTCAACAACTGCCCGTGGGTCTGGCAAAGCCCTGCTGAGTAACCACTTTGCAACATGCACCAAATAGCCTAAACAGGGTCACATTCTTTACCCACTCATGATTAAAAAGCCCCCGCATTCAGGGAAATAATCCTATATAAAAGCAATTCTTTATAAACAGATCTGCTGATCGCATCACTATTTGGGGGAGAAGACAAATTGTAAACAGCCTAATGTTCACCAGTAGGAGAACTATTAAATAACACACTTACTGGTAGTGCAGCTAACATTCATTTCACAGCTTTAGTATGCTAGACACCATGCCCACACAGAAGTCATGTACGACATGCCATCCACTTCCACCCCAGCTAGGAAACAGTTACTATTGTTTCATCTGCTGGATAGATATGTAAACTGCTGGTTTATGAATCATCCACAGTTCCTTGTCTTCTGTGTAGGTGGACAGCCAGCAGTCTACTCCAGTACAGGTAGTTCTAGAATGATTGCTTTGTGTGAGAATTCCATGACTGTGATATCATACCGGAGGAAAAACAACTCAAAGGCTTACTCAGGCTCATGCCTTCAGAGACTTAAGTCTCTGGCTGGCTCGTTCCATTGCTTTGGTCCTAAGGTGAGGCAGAACACCATAGAGAAAAGCTATTCATCTCATGGCATTTGGGAAACAGAGAGATGAAGGATGGAAGGAAAGAGGAAGAGCAGGGAGGAAAAGGGGGAGTGCTGGGGACCCAAGTTCATGGCTTCATGACTCACTTTCTTCAAACCACCCCACCTTCTAATTTTCCATTAGCTCCTTGGGACCTCATACCATCAAATTATGAGTCTGTCAATGGGTTAATCCACTGATAAAGTCAGAGCTCTCATCATCAAATCCCCCTTCCAAAGCCTCAGTTCTGAACATTACTTCATCGGGCCCGGGTCTTCAACACATGAGCCTTTAAGGAGCATTTCATATCCATACCATAACTCCATGCATTACACCATCTACTCAGTTTACATGGGTTGTTTTAAATGGCATTACTGAAAAATTTCCTGCTGAACTATCTGATGAGGAGCATCTCTTTTCATTTGTTCTATAAAGTCCAATGTGGCTCCAATACTTCAGGCCACATGACAGCAATTGGAGCAGAGTTACGCTTGCCTCTCGGGGCAACAGGGGCTCAGCTTACCAGGTGCCCCCCCCCCAATGCACTGAAGCTGGCCTATTGTGTTTGAGCTGCTGCTGTTCACTGCAGGGAGCAGCAGATGGTGAAATGTGTCATGTGCTTTTAAAGAGGAAAACTGAAATCCAGAGCAGTCGGAGGGTTGTGGATCTGCCTGAAAACCGTAGCGGGCGCATTGCCTAGGAACCTCTATTTCTGCTCTCTCAGGTTATCTCCCTCATCCCAGTTAGTCTTTGAATTTTCTTTTTCTTGCCTACAGTATTCCTACAAAAGAAGTCAAAGAGAACCACACCCTCCTTCACTTTTCTGGAGATTCCTGGAAAACAAAACACTGCTTGGTGCCCCTTTGTCCACCACCCACCCTTCCCCAGTAGACGACTGCCTGGCTCACACGGTAGCCAGGGGCCTTCCCCAAAAAACTTTGCCAGGAGCTGGGGAAGAGCTCTGCAGAGAGGGCACCCCAAGGTCCTGCAATTGAGACCTAGAACACCTGGGTCCAGGATCTCCCCCTTTATTTGAGGAATATCATTACAGAGAAATATTCCCAACCCAGCTCCTCTCAAAGTTTTAAGATGTTTTTAATGCATGAAAATTCTGTGCAGGGGCCCAGGTGACCCAGTGGCACAGAAGCTGAGGCTACAGAGGAATAGAGACATCTGGTGGCTCAGAGTCAGACCTCTTGGGTCAGTATCTCTGCCCTGTCTCACCCTAGGGCAAGGACCTTAAGTTAAGGAACCTCTCTGTGCCTCAACCTTTCCTTTGTGAAGCCCCAAAAATCCAGGGTCTGGTAAAGACAAAGTACCTATGAAGCTCTTGGCACTGTGCCTGGCACGGATCAAGGACTCAGTGAACATGAGCTGTGTTCCACAGCTATTGTGGTTTCCACAGCTGGGACCATTCTTCTAAACTTGGAAACAGAGGCTGATGGGTGTGACTGAGGTGGGCCTCTAACCCTGGTCTCTTCCTTCCCACCACTCCTATGGAGATCCTGTCTTTATCTGTGAGCTGAGCCCTGAGCCCAGGTGCCAGGACTCACCTTCACGGACCCTCCCTCCTAGCCTCTTATCCAGAACCTCTCTGCACTCCCAGAAGACCAGGCTCCAGAACACTGGGAAGGACAGACAAACACAAGTTCATTTTCCAGCACTGCCTTGATGGGTTTATTTAAGAGAAGCAGTTTCCTTCTGCCACCACTGGTGAAATGGCCTCCTGAGGCCTGGAGAAGGGGCTGTGCAGAAGCGATGTCTGGGAATCCCTGCTCTCCTGAGGTGCTGTCAGTGCCTCTCACAGTGAGGGGAACACGACAGTTCCTGGGTCCCTGTGTTCTCTCTGCCAAGAAGGTTGACCCAAGAGAGGGCATCCAGACTTCCTGATGCATGGCTCCTACCCAGGTGGGCCATGCTTCTCCCACTCTGCAGGTGAGGCAGGCCTTGGAGACCCCGAGCATTACGCCAAGTGCGTGCATAGTCCTGGCTTCTGGGCCCCTTTGCTCTGTCCCTTTCCCTACCCTCTCCTTCCCCTTGCTGACAGTCCATGCAAACGCCCTACCTGTCCCAAACGGTAGTGACTCAATTTCTCTCTAGCTCTCGCTGGAAGCAGCCCTAGAAGAAGACAGGATGGAAGATCTTTTTGTTTTTGTTTTGTTCACTATGTATGTCCCCAGCATACAGCTCTGTGCCTGGCGCACAGCAGGTGCATAACTACGCTTGTTAGATAAAGGAAGAGAGATGATAACTGTCCCTAGCTTACACTACTGTGGTGGATGGCAAATTGGATGATGTGCACTTAATCCGTAGCTGCTGATGGTGGCCATCGGCTCCCTAGCACTGGCAGGAGCTGCGTGTCCAGCTTTGGGGCCAGTTTCGGGCCAGTTACTACTCTGGCCACCTTCCACCATTCCTCCAGTCTTCAGGTGCTATTGGCTAGTGCTCAAGGTTCCCTAAAGTAGCCAAGAAGCCACACAACATGCACGGTACCCATATGCACACAGACACACACCCACTCTTAAGTCCTCCACTTTGAGGCAGCATGAAAATGTTACAAACTGTGTCTAGATGGCCCCCTCACGAACTTTATGCAGGCAGAGGTGGAGCATTTCAGAGGCGGCTGGGTCTAAGGTGTGTGATGCTGGGACCAAGGATGCAAAGTCAGGGTTAGGGGAGTGAGTGGGTGCGGAGCCTGCATAAGGAACGGGCTTGGCACTAGTTGCTCCTTGCTTTCTTGATGCGTTCTGCCTTCTCCCTGCCTTGCTTTGCCATGGACTCTCTCCTTTGTGGTACCCCTCTGCCATCACGCTCTCTCTGCCTTGGAGCCAGCCAACTATGGACTGAGGCCTCTACATATTGTGAACAACTAAACATGTCCTCCTTTACATTTGAGTGTTGGGAATTTTGTCTCAGCACTGAGAAAAGTAACAAAGACAGCAGGTTTCTCCCAGCAGCCTCTGCAGCAGAACCTAAGTAAAGACTTTCTGAAGGGGACAGGGCAGAATTACTAGCCAGTTCGGGGGCAGAGTGTCTGAGTTCTAGGTCTGTGCATGATTCCCTTCATCCCACTATGTCTTTGTTTTTCTCTGAGACAGCCCAGATCAGAAAGTTTCAAATATTTCTCAGTGGTGCAGCCAATTGAACAAACCAAACTGTGCCAAAACGTGACTCAGTAGACCCAGGAGGTAAAGGCAAACATGTGCCCACCCTGAGGACCCCTACTGTTGTTGTGCATCTCTGTTCATGTCAATTGTGACCAGGGGCACTGGGGCGTGATGCACTACCCTGGGACAGCCCTGATGGAGAGGGAGAAGGGGTGGCTGGCTCAGAGGAGGTCACCTGCTGTGGCCGGCATATAATTTGTAACCAGGTTTGAACAAGGCACCCTAGTGTTTTCATTTTCCACTGAGAGCTGCTACTTATGTAGCAGATTCCCCGTGTGCCAACCACTATCTGTTCCTGAGAAAGGATCTTAGCATGTAGGAACCTCAGTTTGTTATCTATAAAACAGACAACGATGACACTGGCCATGAGGAATGGTCAGGGAGATGAGTTAGCAGAGTCCACGCAGAGCTGTAGTGGGTTCCTCGCACATAGGAATATATGGCCATTGGTACTTATGGCTATGGAAAATAATGACAATACTATTGCATGATAACACAAAGTGCCCTGCCCAATAACACAGATGCTAAAAATTGTACTCCAGATCTAGCCACCTAAGAAAGGGTCACAGGTCCACCGCCCCTGGCCTCTTACCTTCCTGAAATGGCTGTGTTTGCATCTGCAGCCGGATCTTGATGAGGTCCACCGGCCCCCCAAGCCCAGCAGAGACCACGCCAGCTACCATGCTGGCCAGAAGCAGGTCAGACAGGCTGTGGCGTGGGCCGGCCTCAGGCTCCCCACAGCGATGCTGGCCAAGGAACCTCCGTATGTTGCTGAAGACCCCGAACACTACTGAGTTGTAGACAGCAATGCTGGCCAGAGGGAAGGCCATGCCCTTGAAGAAGCCAAACACCTAGGGTGAGACCAGTAGGAGGAAGTGTGAGGCTCAGGGCTGTACCACCAGGGTACAGGCCAGCAGCCAAGCATGGGACATGTTTCCTTCTCTCTTATAGCCTAGAGGCTGGTGCAGGAGGCAGCCAGGATGAATAAAGCACCATGGATGAGAGCATGGGAGAGGATCCTGCTGAGATAGGAGAGGTGGCAGGTAATTGCTCTGATGAGGAACAGCTTCTGCAGGACTCAGTCTGTCCCATCTGATGGTGTCCTGTCCTGGGCCTGGAGCTGCCACATGAGTAGTAGTGAGCGGTGGTGTGTGGACAGCCATGGTTCAGACCTTGCACAGATGGCAGGTTGAAGGGTGCCTGTCCTCAAGTGGATGACCTGCCACTCATTCTATTTAGATAAACTGACACATCACCTTGCTTCTGCAGGAACTTTCCACATTGTGGTTCTAAATTCCTCAGGATTTCTCTGGAGAAGTTACAGAAAACCAGTTTTGCCCCCAAAAATGCCACATTAGGCAAGAAGGGTAGGTTAAGGTAAAATATAATGTTTGAGGTGTGGAAGGAGATGCAAAAGGAAAATCAGGCCAACCATGAGGGGTAAGAATGAATGGCCTCCTGCCTGCCATGCTAGTATGGGAGTGTGGGCCAGGCCCATAGTACAGGGAGGGCCATGGCAGGGTCCTCCAGCCACCCGAGCAACTTACACTCTCCCTCCTGTATACCATACGGATGCAGCTGAGGGTGTTCCCATAGCCAACGCCAGCCTGCAGGCGAGTCTGTGGAGAGAGGAAGGTTGTGGGACCCACTGAGAGATCAGTGACATCCCCTTGGCCCCGAAAGATCTGTAGAGAGGAAATACCCCTGCCTAAAGTGACTCAGACTGGAAGGAGGTGTCAGTGTCGGTCCTGGCTGGCCTGGTGCTCTGTGACTTGAGGGCAAAGCTCCTGCTAATGTCCCATTCACACCTGCTCAGTGCAACAGAGCTTCTCCAGAGTGAAGGCCAGGAGCCTTCAGGTGTGTAGAAATGGTAGCATATGATGTATAATCCCTGCCTCTTCAGTACTAAATGCCAAACTAGTCTATCATGTTGTCAGGCCCTTTGCCTCTTAAATATGGGGGAGCCCTGTTCTTTTTGCCCAGGGAACTGCTGTCCCAGTCTGTGCTTCCTTTGTCCCCCTACCTGCTTCCCTCCTGCCACTTTTTTCCTCTTTCTCAAGACAACAGTCAGATGGATCTTTTCAAACACCACCAAAGCCACATCGCTGTGGCTTGTGTTTACAGGTCTCCAGTGGCCCCTGTCAAATTTAGAATACATTTCACACTTTTTAGTCTGTTCCCAGGGGCTCTGGGCTTGCCTATGACCCCAAAAGCCATTTCCTTTCCATATCCTGCCCTGTGTGCCCTCCATATGCACATCTACACTCTCAGAGTATTAATTCTTAACTCGAGACCTTTGCCCTGACTGTTCCCTCCCCTGGAAGACTTCCTTCTGCTGTTCTCTTGTTGAGCTTAAATGCCACATACACGGTCTTAGCTGCTTATGCAGGGCTTATGTTGGATTACTCCACCTGCACAGGCCACCTGTCTTTCCTCTCTTGGCTCTGGAGTTGAGTGTAGCCCTAACACAGTGACTACTTTGCGCTGGCCAAATGAGCTGAGTGATAAAAGTATAGTGTCCTCTCAGGGAGGCTGGCTTTGGTGACCAAGGAGCAGCAGTGGACAGACACAGCCTGAGGAAGCCCACAAAATTGCCTGCAGCACCCTTTAAGCTGGTCTCAGAGGTCCAGGACTTTTAAGATGCATGACGTGGCCTATAAGTCTCCCTAAATGATTTTCCACAGTATGCCTTGCCAGTGTAGGAAGGAGCTGTAAGAGCCACAGAGAGAGGCTCATACCATCCCTAGTAGTTTGCAGGGAGGAGCCAAGGCCTGGAGAAGTGGCCCTGCCCCACACTGCCTGAGCTCAACTCTGAGCCAAGTGGCCAAGCCCCTAGGAGCACACACCACCAAACTGCAGTCTCTTGCATGGTGCTTTCCTGCATGGATTTGTCTGCATTTCTAATTTTCTTATAGCAATCAGTGGTGACTTTCATGATTTTTAGCTTGTATAGTTTAAAAAGTAATTTTAACTGTACAACTAATATGGGCATACACTCTCGCCATAAAAGCTTTAATAGCACATGTAAGGCTAAAAACTTCCTTTGGTCTGAGCAATTGTTATAGAGAACAAGTTAGACAGAAATAGTATAGGCAGTCAGATAGGGCTAGGCCCTTGAGGGGCCAATGCAGAATGTGGGGTGCATTGCAACTGTGGGGGAGACACAGACACATCAGGGGCAGACCTCAACACAAAAGATAGAACAAATGCACCCATGTGCTTCCCCTAAGGATAAACAAAGGTGATAGATATTCTAAATAGGTATTGAACAGCTTGGGAAAGCCAGGAAGAGCCCCTGACCCACCGCCTCCAGGAAATGACCCGGCTCTGTTTGTGCTCACTTGCTGTGTGGCTGGTTCTCCATGGATCTCCATTTATTCAATATTACCTGAGCAATTATGCTTGTAATCTTATTGATTGACCGGTTTTGTCCCCCTCACGCCTATCTTGTGATTCTCCATTTTTCTCCACCTTGGAACTTCCTAACCTCATGGTTTTGCTCCATAGAAATCCCTAGAAAAAGCAGGGTCTTCAGCAACCTGCTCAAGACCCCTCTGTCTGTCTGTCTGTCTCTGTCTGTCTATCTCTGTCTCTCTCTCTTTCACTCCCTCCCTCTCTCTCTCTGTCTCTCTCACTCTCTGTCTTTCATTCTCTCTCTCCCTCCCCTCTCTCTCTCTCTGAAAGAAGCTTTCTTTCCTCAATAAATACATTATGCTCTTTTAATTTTTTTTTTTAATTTGGTGCAGGGTCTTGCTACACAGCTCAGACTCATAGAGATCTTCCTATCTCAGCCTCCCCAGTGCTGGGATCACAGGCATGTGCCACCATGCCCAGTTTTGGTGGCCAACATGGCACACAACAGGGCCTGCATTGCATGAGTACCAGGGATCCAACCTGGGTCCTTGTGCTTGCCAGGCAAGCGCTTCGACCTCGGAGCTCTCTCCCCAGACTACATTCTGGTCTTAACCTCTACTGTTTCTAGAATTCATTCTTCGATCTTAGAGAACATGGACCCACACCTGACATCTAGCAGGTTGGGAGTTTCCCTTCCCTGTATCACAATGACTGTGGCCAAGAGCATGAGCAAGAGTATGATTGGCTCCCATCTATTTTTATAACCATGTATAGCCATAGAAAACTTTAGGAAATGGTATCATACTCTTTCTAAGTATTACTTTCAGACTTGGAGAAATGTATTTATAATCTCACTCAATAAGTAACTGTATATCTAAAATGTACCCATAAAATTAATTGTAAGGAAACAAAATATCTGTTGAGAGCCTAGACCATAGGCATCTGTCCCAAGCTAAGGGAATTCATCAACAAAGATGACAAAGTCTCTGACCTCCTGGAACTTACAAGCTAGTGGGACTGGAAAAGACAGTCAACAAAAAGTAATCCCCAAGTCAATATAGGTGTGACGTGGTGATGAATGCTACGGAGAACCATAAGCTAAGGACCAGAAGGGCTGCAAAGGAAAGTACATTGGTAGTGGGGAAGTAGGAGAGACTTCCTGGGGCCAGCCCCAAGATCGAAACTGGGCCTGCATGGTCCGCTTGTCAAGTAGCACCACAGAAGTCTACTTGGGGTGGAATGCTCCCAGTCAGCTCAATGATGCAGGCCAGAGGAGGCAAAGTAGGTCTATCTTTGCACCCCATTTAAAGCTAATGCGAAGCCCAACACTGTCCCCTGCCAGCCCCACAATACAAGGGCTCTCCCTGGGTAGTTAGAATGCTAAATGCCCTGGGAAAATCAGGTTCCCAAGAAGTCTGACTACTCAAGCAAAAAGTGCATGAGGTCACTTGACCCAAGAGCAAAGCTGAACCACAGAATCATTTTAAAGCCATAGAACAAAAGTCTACCAGCCATGCTGAGCCATCACACAGACTCCAGGACCCCCAGTTACAATAAAAGCTGGCACTTAGTGTACACCAGTCCATATAAGTAGTACCATGTAGAACTTAACTCACCAAATCCCCAAATGCTGCGAAGCATGGATACTGCCCATGTTACATAGATAAGGAAAGCTAACTTCCTGTATTAGTTTCTCATTGCTGCACAAAACTAAGTCTATTCTCATGCAGTTGAGGACGCCAGAAATCCTAGCTCCATGCTACTGAGCAGCTAGCAGCTGTTTCCCACTCCTGAGTGGGCAGCCCAGGGCAGGGGAAACAGCCTTTGATCTGGTCAGCAGCCCAGGACCTGGTAGCTGGGCCTTCCATGGGTGAGCCCTAAGACCTCAGGCAAGGCGCACAGCTGCCTCCTGAGCCCTGGCAAGTCTGCTCATCAGGATGGGGTCACATTGCTCACTGTTTTATCTTCAGAGTCTCTGAATGACTTTCATGGTAGATTCACCAGGGAAGTACCATGTGCCCATCTCAGGCTCTGAGAGGCTACCTGCTATGCTCTGGGTCCCAGAAGAGTAAAGGGTGAAGCCAGAACTAAACTTCAGGCTATTTTTTATTTCATGCCCAGTTCTTTCTCATTGGGTGGGGACTCTTGAGAAAATGTCAGCCAGAAAGAAGGGAGGAGGATCTTCCAGAGTAAACAAGGGCCCAGTGCCATCTCCCTGGGGTTGGACTTAAGGCAGCCATGTGAGCCACACTGCCAGGCTGGCACCTCAGGAAGAGATTTTCTGGCTGAACACAGGCTGTGTTTTATGTCTCAGGAAGGGTTCTCCTCTGTGGTCCTGGGACAGAATGAAGAGAAGGAAGAGGACCCAAGCCAGACATCCTGAGATGCTACCCACTCCCTCCCAGGCAGACAGAGAGCCTGCCCTAGGTAGGCTGGAGACTCTCAGCATGATCAGAAGTAGCAGGCATGGTTACAGAAGCAGACCTTAATTGTTACTGTACCTTGACTGTGTCCAGAGGGTAGCCAACAATGACACTGGCTGTACCTGTAGATGAAAGAAGAATGTCTGGTCACCCATAACCTGGATGTCTGGTTTACACCAGCTGGAACAGTAGAGAGGACTCAGATAGTATTCATTCAGTCAATAATCAGCTGCTAGTAGTGGCTTTAAACATGCTTAGCACTAGCCCAGTTGCCAGTGAAAGTAGAGACAATGAAGTCAAGCTAGGGCTGTAACCCAAGAAGAAGATCCACGAAGAGAAGTAAGGTGCTGAGACAACAGGCTGTCTACATGCAAGAGAAAGGGTTAGTTAGTCCCCTCCTCCAAACCACATACAAAACTTAATGCAAGATATATCAGACTTAAACAGAAGAGCTAAAACTATGGACCTGTTAGACTAAAACACAGTGAAAAAGCTCCATGACTTGGGATTTGCAAAGCACTGTTAAATGTAACACCAGAGGTATTAAAAAAAAGAAAAGCAGATGAGCCAGCATCATAAAAAAAGAAGCTTTTGTGTATCATGTGACACTCTAAAGAAAGTGAAGACTGCCACAGGATAGCAGAAAATATTTGCAAATCATCTGTTTCATCAGAGCTTAACATCCAGAGTATATACAGAGCACTTACAACTAAAAGAATTTTTAAAAGGGCAATGAGATTAAACAGATATTTCTCTTTCGAAGACATATTAATGGATAAAAAGCACATTAATAGATGCTCAGCATCTTAATCGTTAGGGAAATGCAATTAAAATCTCAGTAAGGTGCCACTTTGCATTCACTAGGATAACTAACTACAAGAGGGCAAATAGCAAGTGTTGGCAAGGACCATGGCAGACTTTGGGGTTAGAAGGTCTGGTCTGAGTTAGAAGCCCTTTGGCCAGGTCGGGTCTGTGCATGATCTTAGGCAAGCCACTGGATTTCTCTGTAATGTGAGGATTTGACACTACAAATCTCACTGGGGTAATAATAACAATAATAATAAAACAATAATAATAAAATAATAATAATAATAATAATAATAATTACAAAGAGAAACACGAAAGATCACATATTGCATGAGCCAATTAGTATGAAATATTCAGGGACACTCACAGACTGAGCCACCTGCAGACCCACTGAGGCTGGTCCAATGCGTAAGAGGCAGCAGGTGGAGGGGTCCCCTTTAAGGGTTGAAGTACAGTACAACACAAGAAGGCCTAGGTGTGCCCAGGAGGTGCCCTGCTGCGGGCCCCTGGCTAGTAGTCAGGAAAGGCCAAACCCAGCCCTACCTATGGGTTTCCATGCCCACAGACCTGCGCAATGGAAAGAGCTCAAGGAAGTAAGAGGCAAGGACCTTGCTGCCCCCAACCGGGGGAGGAGAGGTGGCTTCCTGCTAAAGAGGCAGGGAAGACCAGCAGTCTTGGGTGCTTTGTTGCTCTTGTAGTCTTAGTTAATTTCTTCTTGACAAGGGGCTGCATTTAACAACACCCCTTTTGAGATAACCCTTAGAGGAGTGGAAAGAATTTTCTTTCAGTAAGCAAACATCCTTCAAATGTCTGCTGTCTCCATAATCCCTCAGGGAGGAGCTATCACTGGGGATATAAGACACTTAGATGAAGGGACTAGAGGGCCCAGTAGTCCCAGATGGCGCTTCCTTGAAGGAAAGCTGGCTGCAAGCTGACCACAGACAGCCACCGATCACCGGACCTCTTCCCCACAGCCCTGCGCACCGCCTGCCTACATCCCTGCTGTCTCCAGTCGGGGCGCCCCCTATCAGCTGCTCTCCAGCCCTGCTCCACACTAGCCCTCCCCGGAATTCACAGCCAAACACCCACCTACACCCAAGTTTCCGCGAGTCACGTTCTGAATTTCATGAGCGCACCAGGTCACCGAAGGGTGTGTGCGCATCCAGGAGGCCCCATTGGCTGCCGGCTCTGAAAGGCTGTTTAATCATTACTGAAACAAGTTCCTCTGATCCTAACGTTGAGGCAAATCAGCTCAGGGTGAATCCCTGCGAAATGGGAGTTTAGCCCCCGCGACAGCAGGGGACTGCAAGACCACCTGAGGGCACTCCGGGAGTCAAAGACCCGGTGCGGGATGGAAATTCTCGGAGCACGAAGCGTCCTGACCCAGCTCAGCCTGCAAACTCCGCCTGGGCTTGGCTTGCGGTGCCCGCTGGGCGGGACACTCTTAAGCGCGCTCACCTCCGATCCAGCCGGCCAAGAAGTCTTCCAGCTGGAAGCTGCTCATGGCTGGGCCGCGGGGCCTCGCCTTCCGTCCGGGGCGGGGCCCGCTCAGGGTCTGCGGAGCACTGCCCGCCAGTCGGCGCGCTGAGGACAGCGGGGGTCTCGCCGCGCAGGGCTAGTCCTAGTCCAAACCCTGAGTCTCACTCAGCCTGCGGCTCTCACCTCTGCAAGTGCCCGCAGTCTCTGACTTCACGCCCCTAGTGGACTTTAAAGGCGTCGCACTCAGGCAGAAGGAGGGTGCGTGGGCGAGGCAGGTCCCTGTCCAAAGAGGAAAGGGTCATCCTGGGCAGTTCCCTCATGCGAGTCAGGAAGAATGCTGCTCAGGAGTAAGCATCAAACCAGGTCCAAAGGAGCACTAGCTCTTGGCGCCCTTTATTTTCCTTTGAGTGGAAATCATACCCTGTATCCTGTTCCTGAGTTTACTCCTTGTACTAACTATACGGTCGGTCGTATAACCTCATATCACAGATGCCAAAAGCTATTGTAATATCTAATGTATATAACATGTGTGTATTTCATACATTGATTTAAATCTTTTAGAAAACTAGCTCAATTTAGGAGGTGAAAGTTGCCACATCCCAGCTAAAGATTTAGCTGGCTGAAAACAGGTTTGAAACTATCCCCAAAGACCTGGAGCTTACAAAGAAGGGCCCAAGGGTGAAGTGCAGGGGCAGAAGTCACAGAAAACCCTGCACCACCCTCACACAATTCCGTCTTCCACAGGGACGCAGACTCCAAACCTGTACTCTCAGTTGAGCTAAAACCTTTCTTAATCCATCCCAGCACATGCTCTAGTTAAGCGTATAGACACCAGTCTGGAGCATGTTGATATAAAATAACACATTCCGCCTTAAAGGACATAATAAAATAGTTTATTCTGGGCTAACTATGAATTCACATGGCCTGGGAACCCCAATTTCGGTTACCCTGAATGACATGTGCCCCTGTGGAAGAGGCTGCACGGATTTTACAGTCACAGAACAAAAGGAAGTCATGTCAATACATTTACCAATTACATCGGTGGGGACCTCAGGTCGGCAGGCAGTACGAGTCTCTCTAAAATGCCCCGTACATTCTAGTGGAATGATTGGCCCGTGGGGTGCTGCAGCTGATTTCCGCAGCTGTCTAGGAGGTGGGGCCCAGGTGGTGGTGGGTCGCTGCAGGGGTGGACTAGAAAGGTACCTTTCCCTCCCTTGGTTTTCTGCTCCCTGGCCACTGCGATGTGAGCAGCTTTCCTCTACTGGACCCTTCCTCTGTGTTTTCTCTGCCTTGGAGCAGGCTGATGGTGGACAGAGTCTCTCAAAACCATGAGCTACAAACAAACCTCCCCTCCTTTAAGTTGTAGGTATTGGGTATATTTTCTCAGTTGTGAAGAAAGTGACCAAGACAGTAGGCAACAGCAAGGCAGGAAGAGCTTCTCCTATAGATTTAGATGTTCTCTTCTAGCAGTCTGTAGAGGCTAGAGATGTGGTTAGCTTAGCGCTCTGTCCCAAGAGTTGTGTACAGTAGTCGCAAGGATGACTGAGTTAGGCAGATGCTGAAATTGATCAAAAGTGATTATTGAAAGTGACTAAAAACAGCCCAAGATGACTTTGGTTTTTGATGTACAACATTTCTTCTCTCTGTAATCACAATATTCTAGTTTGCCTACAGGCTTTTCAGTATAGAGTGGCTTCTACAGAGAATTTCAGTTCATGAATCTTCCCTGGGGAATATTTATAAGCCTAAATCTGTGCTGAGGGCTCTGCACCCATGGTTCACCGTCTACCTGTAAGTAGGTACCAGTGGTCAGTATTGTATCTTCACTAGGCAGGGCAACAGTTTGAGGTAATTCAGTCAAATACAAATTGAGGTGTGGCTTCGACAATATTTTGTAGATGTGATTTACATCTGTAATCAACTGATTCAAAAAAGATTATCCTGGATCATCCCATTGTGCTTCACCTAGTGTTTTGGAATCTTTAGAGGAGAAAACATTGCACCAATGAACTGCAGCTCCAGGGTCCACCTGAGTGTTCAGCCCACCATCTTACCTTTCAGATTCCAATTCAATCCCATCCTACAGTTGTGCACAAGCTCCTGCATCCAGCTGGGTCTGTTTCTCTGGCAGAACTCTAATACTCCCCTGAACTAAAGTGAGACTCAAATAGGTTGAAAGAAATCCCATCACATCAAAGACTATCACCCTACAGCCACAGGGTGATGTATCTGGGACAATCTAGAGATGGCTCTTGTCTTTTCTGATGCCATGCTCCCCCCTTGCCCATCCATGCTTGCCATCCAGGCACCCATTCTGAGATAGAACTTGTGGGCTGATTGTGTGTCCTTGTGCTATACCAACAGTGTAATTCCAGCTGTGATTCCCTCTTCCTCAGCCCCAACCCAGCCCCAACCCAAGCCATGGTATCTTTTTGCCTACCCTAGCCATGCCCCACCCCGTATCTTGTGCCCATAGCACCTGGTGGTTTGGGTCTGTGTGTTTCAGGCCTACAATGCCCACCCCAGGCCAGCAAGAAGGGAGAGCAATGGTCCTTTTTCCTTTAGACTTTCTCTATGGGCAGACTGCACACTTAGCCAAATCCACAGGGGATGCCCATGCTTATAGGGGGACTTGCACTTGCATATTTGGGTGTTTTGTTCCAATGGGAGCATTCTGACCTCCTCTTCCTTTAAAGAAAGTGGTGTCCTTGAGCACACTGCTCATTTCCATCAGGGATTCTGCCCACAGGTCTCAGACAAGATACCCCAAGGTTTGCAAGAATGTTGAAGAGTACAGTCTGGAAGAAGAAGGTAGTGCCCGCACATCCAGGTCAACTCTTCCAGGTTGACAAGTGACAGCAGCTGGCCAGGCCTACTCTTCCCAAAGCAAGGTAGAGTCTGCTTGCTGACACTTGATCCTAAAAGGGCCTGCTGAGGAGTAGGGGCTTGGAGATAGGAGGGGTCTCGCAGCCCTACCACCTCCTCTCTGGTGCAGATGGGGTACCTGTGTCCAGGTGTGAGAGTCAGAAGCAGCCCTCAGAGGGAAGAGCCTCAGGGGAGCACAGAGGTGGCTGGGGGAACCTTGCCAAACCCTGCAGAGGGGTGGAAGTCCTGCCTAGCCCTGAGCTCTGCCCATGCAGCACACAGTGACCCATGAGGTCTTGAGCCAGTGATGCTGCCAGCATGGACCCCCAAGCTATGCACTGCCTAAGCTCTGCAAAGAATGCCCTGTCAGCCAGGTAAGGCTGCCGAGCTCCCAAGGCCACTTCTGCAAGACCACCTAAGTGCTTTTGGTCTTTTGTTTAGCT
Source organism: Ctenomys sociabilis (assembly GCA_004027165.1). Classification (NCBI taxonomy): domain Eukaryota; kingdom Metazoa; phylum Chordata; class Mammalia; order Rodentia; family Ctenomyidae; genus Ctenomys; species Ctenomys sociabilis. Next base: position 18,465 of record PVKA01020414.1, on the reverse strand, counting down.
ATTTATTTATTCTTATTTTATTTTTTATTTTTTAAAAGAGAATAAAAAATAGACACCAAAACATTGAGAAAACATTTTGAAATGTATTAATTTATCGAATCTGTCGTTAATTTCTCTTGAAACTGTTTCATTGCTATTTGTTCTTCAATAATAGTAATAATAATAATGATGATGATGATGAGAATAAAAAATAGTAAAAAAAAAAAGACCATTAAAAATGATACAGAATTTTACTAAACAAAATAATAGGAATTCAACAATTGTTATATTGCATATTGTTGTCTTCAAATTAGTTGTTCAGATTGTCAGATATAGGCATGTAAAATCAGTAATATATATATATATATATATATATATATATATATATATATAATTTAAAAGGAGAGAAAAAATTAAGCTCCTTTCAGTAGAATTATGCTATTATCAGCATTACCAGCATAGTCAGCATACACTCATGAACGATATCCTATGTTTATACATACACATTTCTTTTTCTCCTTTTCTCCTTTCCATCATCCCAGCTGTTACTTCCCTTTGAATAGTTTCTTTCCCTTTCACTGTATCTATTGTACCTTTCAGATTTTATTTACTCTTTCATGTTCTTACACTAGTGAGACAATACAATGTTTATACATGTAGATCAGATTTATTTCACTTATGAGTATGGTCTCCAGTTGTATCCATTTACCTATAAAAGCCCTGAGTTTATCATTTTTTATAGCTGAGTAATACTCCACTGTATAAAAATAACACATCTTTTTTTAATCTGTTCCTCAGAAATTGGCATTTGGGCTGTTTCCAAGATTTAGCTATGATAAATTGTGCTGCTATAAACATGGGTGCACATATATCATTCTAGCCTGATGTTCTCGGTTCTTCTGGGAAAATACCCAGAAGGGGAATAGCTGGATTAAATGAAACCTCTAATCTAGTTTTTTGAGGAAACTCCTCACTGATTTCCAAAGTGGTTGGATCAGTCTGCACTCCAACCAACAGTGGAGAAGCTGTTGTGGGTTCCTTATTCCCCACACCCCTCTAGCATTTGTTATTGGCTGATTTCTTGACAGTAGACATTCTGGAGTGAGACAGAATCGCAGTGTTATTCTATTTTGCATTTCTTGAATGATCAGTGATATTGAATTTTTTTGTATATTTATTTGCCATTTGTATTTCTTCATCTAAAAGTGTGTACACAGCTCAGATACTTATTTTTTTCACTGGGTCTTTGAATTTTGGAGACCTGACATTTTTAAAATTCCATATATGTTCTATATACAAGTTGTCTAAGGGACAGTTGGATAATATTTCTCCCAATTCATGCATTTCTTTTTTACCATGTTGGTGATTGATGTTGATGTGCAGAAGCGTTTCAAAAAGATCAGATTCCAGTTATTGATTCTTTGAAGTATTTGGTTTTTGTTCATGAACTCCCTGCCTACCTCTATGTCTTCAAGATTTCTACTTACTTTCTTCTCCTGTAGATTTAGTGTTTCTTCTTTAATATTTAAATCTTTGATCCAACTACTTTGACTGTACTTTAGTGCATGGGGATAGTTATAGGTCTACTTTTAGTTTTTAGTATGTGGAAAGCCAGTTTTTCCAGCACCACTTATATCTTTCTTCCAGTAAACATGTTTGGCCCTTTTGTCAAAGATAAGGTGGTTAACTGTGTTTGTAGTTGTGTCTGAATCTTCCAATCTGTTTCACTGATCCTCGAGTCTGTTTTCTTGCCAGTACCATGCTGATTTTATCACAGTAGCTTTGTAGTATAATTTCAAGTCAGTGATTATGATGCATCCTGGCTTTGCTTTGTTGCCCAGCACTGCTTTTGCTATTCTAGGTGTTTTATGGTTCTAGATGAGTCTTAGGAATATTTTCTCTAGAACTGTGATGTATACTAATGGTATTTTAATTGGGATTGAATTGAATCTGTATAGCAATTTTGAGAGCATGATCATTTTCACAATGTTGGTTCTTCCTTTCCAGGAACAAGGAATATCTTTCCATTTTTCAGAAATCCTGTTCAATCTCTTTTTTTCACAGTATTGTAATTTTCACTATATAGATCTTTTAACTCCTTTGTTAGATTGATTCCGAACTATTTCTCTTTTGGGGGGATGTTATTGTGAAAGGCATAGTTTCCCTAACTTCTCTCCTTGTGTGTTTTTCATTCATGCACAGAAACGCTATTGAGTTTTGAGTGTTGACTCTGAGGACCAACAGTGTTAGCGGGCAGGTTGTCATCCTCTCAGGCCCATGTCAGCACCTGTGAAGGAAGCTGAGGCCCTGTTGGCAGGCAGAGTTCCTGGCAGCCTTAGGTGGCTTTCCTGACCCAGACATTAGCTGCTTAAACTGCTAATGACCTGGGCCACCTTGAAGGGAGTGGGCTCGTTTTCAGAATGAACCACTGTGCTCTCTGGAATGTACACCACAAACCTGCCCGTGACACATATCACCCAAAGGAGGGTCGAGGCCTTAAGTTTAATGGCAACCATGGAATGGGCTCAGAGATAGCCGGGCCACTCGGCTGTGGGACCCAACAGAATGGTGGCCCGTGGATTACTCATCCCTGCCTTCCACACTTAGGAACAGCACTGAGGGTGCCAGTGTTCCCATCTGTTCACATATGCATTCTACCCTCTGGACAGCATGCAGCCATTGAACATCACACAGGTAAAAGGCAAGGCACAGCAAGATCCATTCCCAGGTTTGCTAAGGTCAGACAGATATGGTTGGGGTGCCCTATGGCCTGCTCCCTCAGTTCTTCCTTCCATGGGATTTCTGAGGACACTGACTCCTGTAGAGGGTCCTAGAGATGGACAAAGCTGGCATCCTTTGATAACTAGGGTAAAATTCCCATTTTTCTTTGGCCCTTTCAATGTTCAATTTAATAGTCAATGCCTATTAACAACAGCAGAATTTTCTTGCCTACCAAGTACATACCATTCTCTACTTTGGGGAAAATCTTTGTCAGAAGAGGGACAGCTTACCTGGGATGCTCTCTATCTCTAACTAACTCCCCAACGTACTACTTCTTAATTCTTCCTCCTCTTAAAGAAATGTACCCCCACCTATGCAGCCTGAGGCCAACCTGGGCTGCAGCTTTCCCTTCTTTGTCCTTAGGTCTTATCTCCTCAATGACTACAACATTCAGCCCATCCCACACCCATGTCACAGTGGACAGGGGTCTGGGTCCCTCTGCTCCAGTGCTGTATCCACCCTGTTGTTACTGCCATTAAGCTTCTGAGACCTTGAACCTGCTCTACATTCCTCTGTGCAGTGACCTCCAGTGACTCTCCCTAGACAGATCATAAATTCCAGTTCTGCAGTCAGACATCTAGGGTTGGGTCTGGCGGACTTTCCTCTCCTCAGCCTCCCCTCAAGCTGGAGCCTCAGCCAGGCAGTGTGGCCTCCACACCCCACATTCTTTGCTGGAAGGGAGTCTGCATACCCCAGTCCCCTACAGGCATGCCCTCCCCTCTTTCCTCCTGGCTAGCTCCTGTGCCCCACTCCATTGAGGTTCCGCTCAATTGTCACCTTCTCCTGGCAGACTTTCCTTGAAGCACCATTGCACGCTGGGTCTGCTGGCTCCCAACTGTGTTCCAGGATGCGGTGGGCATATCCATGTTCCTGCAGCCACACCCTATGGCTTACTGTCTGGCTCCCCATCTAAGCCATGAGGCCAAAAACACAGGGTATTGTCTTATTCTCCTTTGGGCCCATAGAGCCAGGCACAGGCCTAGAACCCAGCTAGAACTCATTCCACTGGATGCTCAACAGGGAGGCTGCAGATCAGTGTCCAAAGGCCCTCGATGCACCAGATGTTTTGTAGCTTGGGGTGTTGCACTGATCACTCCCTCCATGAGCAGCTTGTCTCCTTGCCCTTCCCTAACGCCAATTTCTTCCTCCTTTGGGTCTCAGCTAAGTCACTCACGATGTAGGGAGGCGATCAACCTGCCGACCATCGGTGGAGATCAACGTTTATCTTGTGGCATCCATATCTCTTCCACCAGCTCTCACCAGCTCGGTCAGTCTTTGAATCCATCCAGTCTGTCCACCGTCAGCCACTGCGTCTTTGGACTCCACCGCAGAGCAGGCGGACAGGAACTGCAAGGGAACCATAGGTATGAGATGTCCTTTGGATGCTTGGCCTGCAGCATCATCACTGCACTGGCTGAGGACAGGGCAGCTCTGAGGCTCCTTCCCAGGTTGAAAGAAAGGAAAGGGACAGGAGAAGACTTTCAAGTGCTGTGTGAGCTTCTCCTTGGTAGTTGTGTGTAGTGTTCCACGCAGAGCACGCAGACAGTGTTCAAGCCATCACCGATAGAGTGTGATGCTTGAAGTAAGTGGCTGCACAGTGAAGGCAGAGGGGCCGGCAGGAAAGCCGCTGCCTGCTTGGCTCTGACTTTTGGAGGAGGCAGTGATGCCCTGTTGGGTAATGTTCGAACAATGGAATTCTGGGTCCCAGACACCAACTGTCAAGGCTTGCCAGCAGAGGGCGCTGCCACACAGCGCTTGGGCTTCTAAGACGAAAAGCCCTCCTGGCTGCTGATTCTGGAATGTTTTCCCCAGTGTTTTTCCCTGATGCTGGCTGGCAGGAAGCCAGAGTTGGTGTACATTTAGGCAATGAAAGAGATCCTCTCGCGGGAGTCTCTGACAGGAGCCTCAGGAAGTGGAGAGGCTCTGTGGAGCTGTGTTCAGGGCAGGAAGAGCAGCCGTGTGAGTGACCTCCCACTCTCCCTGCCTCTGTTCATCAAAGCCACAGCGTGCCAGCCCTTCCACCACAGGGCTCCAGCTATGGGCTCTGTTACTATACTCTCTTGGATACAGTAATTCCCCAGTTCTCACCTGGGAAGAATGAGGCTCAGGAAGATGAAACCATTTCTCCAATTGCTGATTCACACCTGTCCTTTGACTCTAGGGTCCAATTGCTGCCTCAGGACTCAGGAGGTGGCAGCGACTTCCCTACTGGCCTTTGCCCCCAGTCCCTCCCTTCTGCGTGAACATGACGTTTGCTGCCTCTGTTCCTCTATCACCAGTGAGACAGGGTTAAATCTGCCAAATGTAAACATATTCTTAGAGCTCCTGGTTAGGGCTCAGGCGCGATGAGGGGTCAGGGTCATGGGTAGGTCTCTTCTGCTGTGCAGCCAATGAGACCTTGGCTGCAGGGCTCTGGGGGGATGGTGAGAAGACCACCGATAGATACACTGCCCAGCCTTTCATGCAGGCCTGGACATGCTACGTTGCCTCCCAGGGCATGTTGCTTCACCTGTTTAAGGGTCATAGAGATGCTCTGTAGGAGGCTAGTAAATGCTCAGAAACAGAAGATGTAGGTGTTTCTCCAAGCAGCAAACTAGTGCACCAATCCAAGCTGTGTATAGAATTGGTTTATTTTTAAAGCCAACCTCCACGCACCCGTGCTCCTCCATAGCTCAGGTAGTCCCTGCTTTCCTGGTTCCCAACTTCGGGTAGGCTACAGGAGGAACAGACTAGGCTAGCATGCTGGACAGGCAGTCATTCCTCAGCGGAACCACTTCTACTGCGCTAGCTCACTCCTTCTTGGGCAATTTTTCACATGAGCAGAACAAAGTAGGGGCAGCCCAGGCTGGAAGGCCCACTTCATATGGTGGGGTCTGGTAGCTGAGCTGCTCCCTCCTGTTCCTCCAGGAGACAGGCCCGCCTGAGCCTGTTGAGGTGGCCGCAGGGCACAGGAAGTGCCACTCTAGCACAGCAGCTCGGTGCCCCGAGGGAATGGGGTGAGCCTCAGAGGGCCGGACCAGTTCCTCCAGCTGGCTCTGCAGGAAGGAAAGGGATGTCCCTTGGTCAGAGGCTGAGGACCCCAAGGCAGAAGGTGCAAAGATCTGAGGATGGAGAAACTGATGGCCATGCGACCTCACCTCCAACGGTCCTCCGCCTTGGCTGAGAACTGGGTTCCCCTGCTCATTCTCCAGATGGTGAGAAAGGAGGCCCGGGGCACTGTGCAGCTCCTCCTCGAGGCTTCTGTAGTAAGGCACGAATCCTGGGGCACAGAGACCTTGGGTCTGAGAGAGAGGAGCCTCCGGAGACTCCTCTTCACCAGAGCTCCCTGCAGAGAGCAGTGGCTGGGGGCAGCAGGCCAGTGAGTGTGAGAACCTGGAGGAGGTGACCTCGGAACCCGCAGCAGAGGCCTGGGTTGGAGGGAAACAAGCAGTGAGCCAGGAACAGGCCCAGGGCCAGGCCTGAGTGAGCCTGTGACAGCACGTCAGGGGAAGAAGGCAGGGCTCAGGCTCCATCTTCAGGAGGAGGAGAACCCAGTGGGGAGGGCTGGGTTGGCTTTGAACTCACCTCCCTCAGCCCTTCTCCCTCTACAGCTGCAGGGCACAGTGCTAGGCTCATGATGCCGATGGCTATTAGAAAAGCAACAGGACATAAGGGTCCAGATCCCACGCTTGCAACTGCTAGCTACGTGTCCTTGGCCAAGTTACTTAACCTCCCCAATGTTCAATTTTTATCTATAAAGTGGGAATAATATGACCTATCCTGTAGGCTTATAATTAGTATTGAATGCGAGGACACACATGGCGCAGGAATCTGGGCACCTAGCTGGACCAAAGGACAGCACGCAATCACAGTGGCTCTCAGGGCAGCTGCTGTGCTTTCCCTCCTTTGTAAGGAATAGGAAGAGAGCAGTAACCAGGCCACTTTCCTAACAAGTGGTGCACCTGGGATTGAGTGGGCATTCTGGCTCCAGGCTCTGTGATCCTAACTGGTGACATGTGGCTCCAAGAATCCCAGAAGCCCTTGGAAGCCTGGAAAGCAGCCTGCTGAAGAGTGGGCCCCAGGGCAGAGGTTGGGAGCATCTTAGGGCCTGGGGCTCCTTGGCCTTTTGTGGCCTCCTCAACTCACAGGGCATCCATCCCTGACTGGCATCTTGCAGAAGCACTCTTCCTGCGCCTTCCCAATGAGCAGAGAGTCTTGGGAGCCCCCCTGCTGCTGACCAGGAAGCACAAGGCTAGGGAGGGTGTCTTCCTCAGAGCGGTAGTAAGGGAAGAAGCCACTGGGTGGTGTCGAATCCTCCAGAAATGGTGCCTGGCTGGTCCTCTGGCCTCCTTGGCCTAGGCGAACCTCAGGCTGTGGGACCAGGAGCCACTCACAGGTGCGGAAGAAAGGCAAGCACTCTGAGGCCACCAGGACCACGCGGGAGAGGATGAGTGAGCTGAGAAGCTCCTTGCCAGTTGAACAAGTGCTTTGTGGTCGCTGGGCCAAGCACCCTGGATCCTCCTCCTCCAGCAGGCTGGGAGAGAATAAGGCCCTGGATACAGCCTCGCAGCTCTGTAGGGACATCTAGGAAGAGAGGGTGTCCATCTGTGACTGTACCCAACTTCCTGCCCTTCCTGCCCATAGCAGGTCAGAGGGGCCCTGCAAAGCCCTAACCCAACTGTGCCCCTCTGAAATCCCAGCAACAGCTCTCAGTGATAGCTCACAGTGGGGTGAGTCATGAGCCTGGGGCCCATGCCCTGCCAACACCTGCAGTCTCACTAGCATCCATGTCCTCTGCTCACCCTGCTTCTCATGCATCAGCCCTCTTCCCAGCCCTCAGCATTGCCATGCTTGGTCCTGCCTTGGAGTCTACGCCCAGACCTGCTCCTCAATCCTCAGCTCATTCCCAGGTCCAGCCTCCCCCAGGTGACCTGAGGTCACATCTCCCTACCAAGGTGTTTTTCTTGGTCTGTGGTCCACTTGTTCTAGGTATGAGGCAGCCTCATTTCTAGTGCCTTCCTCATCCTTCAGCATGGTGCCTATCATGGGACTGTTCATTATTTAAGAAACAATTGGTCTGATCTATGCATTCTGAGCCCGTTTCACTTTTTCTTCACTCTGGCCAGCCCAGCCACATAGACCTTCTCTTTGTCAACTGCCTTCTCACCACAGGGCTTTTGCACATCCTAACATTCCTTTCTGGAATCTCTTCTCACGCCATTGTCCTGGGCAATGTCTTCCTCCATGCTCTGCTAAGGTCGCTCCTCTTATTTGACTTGCTTACACAAGGGTGTAATACTTTCACTACCCTGTTGCCTCCCATTCAGAGCACCCGCTGCTCTGCTGTAAGCCATCTGTCTGCATGTTGCTTGGTTAATGCTTAACCTATTAGTCATAAACTCCTCCAATATGAAGCCCATCAGTTTAGTTCAGTCTACCTGCCCATGGCCTAAAGGAATCCTATATTACAGTACACACACAGTACTGGAGGAAAGGAAAGATGAACAAGAGGGAAAAAAAAGACAGAAAGAACGAGAGTACCAAGGAAGCCTCCGCCAGGAGTGCAGTTCTACCGGACTCAGCATTTGTGGTGGGGAGAAGCCACCCGGTGAGCAGAAGCAGGGAAGCAGGGCAAGGAACTGCCTCCCAGGCCCAGGAGTCTCATACAGGCCTGGAGTTTTGGTGGTAAAAAGCCAGCCTGTTTCCATCTTGCTTCCAAGAGCCATGCCCAGAGCCCACGTGGGGACCTGTTGAAGCTGTAAAGGCCCCCATGCTGCCCCAACTTGTGGACTCTGGACTCCATAGAAGGGCCTGCCACAGACTGATCCTTCTCTTTCCTGACTTCACTAAGGAAGGCCTCAGGCCTTGACTCTCCTTTCCTGGCCACATGCCCTGGTGCTCAGTGCTGACCCCACCTATCTGTACACAGGCTGACCACAGAAACCCTCTGTAACTCCAGATCCTGGTAAAGTGCAAGCCGATAGACTAAGCTTCTAGAGGATAGGCACTAGGGCCACCCTGAGCTCTAAGTGCCAGGTCAGGACCATCTCTGCTAAATTCCTGCCATCCCAAATGCTCCATGGAGCTCTGCAGTCCTTTCTTCATGAGGCAACCCTTAGAAGTCCCTGGAGAGGGAGGACTGTCCTCTTCAACTTTGTTGGGCAGAGGAAGCAGAGTGGGCTGAGTGGCAGCACCAGACATCCAAGATGGCACCACTGCAACCCCGTATTCTTTTGTGACTCATCCGTCGCCACGTACCTCTTATGTGTTTCCTCCAGTCCTAGTTCTGGGACTGGTGAACATGACCTTATTTACTTGGATACAATATCTTAGCAGAGGTAATCAAGTGAAGATGAGGTCATAGTGGGCTAAGGTAGGCCACAGATCCTGACTAGTGCGCTTAGAAGATGAGGGACACTTGGACACAGACACAGGGAAGAGGCCACATGACCAAAGTGATACAGCCACTAGCCAGAGAATGCCACAGATTTTCAGCCATCACCAAAAGTCAGGGTGGAGATGCAGAAGAGATTCTCCCCTGTAGTCTTGAGAAGGAGCTGGTACATCCAGAAGGGTGTATCTGGGGGAATGCTGGGGTCTCCCATAATGACCCCCTGTCTCTCTTCAGCTCTTGGCCCTCAGATGAAGAATGAAGAGTGAGGCTTCTAGTGCAAAAGGGAGGAGTCAAGACTGATGGAGCGCACAGCCAAAGTTTATTTAAAATGTGGCAAATGCAGAGAAAGCAGAAGATCTATCCTAGCAGCAGAAAGAGTTGTGAGGCAGGGGGCCTCCTCCTGCAATGTAATTCTGCTCATGGTTCAGCACACGCCACCTCAAGTGTCCCAAGTTGAAGTCAGCAGTGGTCCTGAGTCCTGATGTGATCAAGCTTAGTCTTCCAACCCAGGCCTGAAAGACAAAGCCTCCTTCACTAGCGGACTCCTCCTCTTCCTCCTCCTTCTCCTTCTCTTCTTCTTTCTCCTCCTCTTCTTCTTCCTCCTGCTCCTCTTCTTCCTCCCCTCCTCTTGCTCCTTCTCCTCCTCCTCTTGGCAAATCCCTCTGCCTAGTGGGAAAAGATTCCACTAGAGGCCTGGTGCCAGACAATCGAGCCAGATGATTCTGTTGCCATGGAGATTTCAAGCCAAGAGCCAGCACCTGTGATCATCACCTGCCTCTCAATTCAGATTAATCCAAATCTCTCCAAGTGAATCAGGGAAACACAGAGAATTCCAGTGTCTGTTTGGAATCAGATTGGCTTTTAGAATTAAGACCAGTGAGCTCTCTGTAGTAGACTTTTGCCAGGACACCGCATAGTGACCCATTGTTTCCAGTGGAGGGTGAGGAGGGGTTCACAGGGGCTGTTCCACTAAGGCTGGGAAGCTGGAGTAAGTCACCCACAACTGAACCTTTTAGTGTCCTCGGGATTTTAGCTGAGACTTGGCCGTCCCAGCTTGGTGCTCAGTTTCAGCCACTTCTCTGGTTCTTGCCAATTCTTGTGAAGGGACAGGCTCGTGGGAGGACTGGTCACACGCAGAGCACTTGCTTTCTCGTGCAGAACTATTACCCCGGCTCCAGGCCCACGCCTGGTACTTCTCCTTAGAGGGCTGGTGCAGCCATGTGACACCTCCTAAGTGCCAGCCCCTCACCAGTCCCCACATGGTGTTGTGAGGTCCTCGCTGTAAGTCAGGAGTATACCCCCCTCATGCCATCTCACGGGCTACAGAGGCGAGCCCCAGCGCTGGGCTAGAAAAAGGGCTGCAGAGTCCCCTCCAGCCTCAGGGTGCAAGCAGATGAGCCCCAGTGTACCACAGAGGACCTCAGCTGCTTGCTCCCAGTGGAGTGTGACCCACGGGACTCCCCCATTAGCTGGCGACCATGCGCTCACACATTCCGTAGCCCTTCAGTGCTAGGCCATTCAGGCTGACTTTCGTTTTTTGTAGTAAATCCATGTGGAATTTACTTTCCTTGGTGTAGTAAGTTGGGCTTTTTTTTTTTTAATTTAAATGGTTAGTTGACTCAATAGCATTTATGAATACTTTATTTCTCCCCCAACTACTTGATTTGGAATACCACAATAACCACATTCTAAATTCTTACGCTACTATAAACTCAAGTCAGTTTCCAGAATCTATTTGCTATCCCATCTCTCTGTCTCTCTTGTTACAAATATCATGTTATTTTGATCTCTTTAACTTTATTTGGATTTAATTCAGATTGTGTAGTTACCTGCCATGTTATACATGAATGTTAATTAGGGCTAATTCACATATGCCAAAAAGTATACTGTTTATAAATCTATATGCCCATATCATTAATGATATTCATTGCTAGATCCAAGCAACCCTTGATTTGTTTTTGATATTACAGATCCATGTTTCCTGTTCTACAATAAGTGGAATAACATAATACTCTTCCGTGCATACTAACTTTTAATTTCAGTGCTGTGTTCTAGGAAGCATCCGTGCAGTGGCATGCCGTTTACTCGTATTTACTGAGGAGTTGGTGGCATCACGCAGTTTGTTGACCCAGTCCTCTGTGTAGACACATTTTAGGTCTTTCCATGAACATTAATGCTGCTATGGATAGTACACACAAGGCTTTGTGTAAGTGTAGCTTTCAGTGCTTTATTGAGTAGCCAGCATTTGAATAGCTTGATCCCATAGTAAGCATATATCTGACTAAGAAACTGCTTAATGTCCAAAATGGCTGTACTACTTTTACATTCCCAGTAGTAATATATAAAGTTTCTGAATTCTTCAGATACTCACCATCACTTTGTTTTTTTTAATTTAATTTAATTTTATTTTATTGAAGAACAAATAGCAATGAGACAATTTCAAATCAAATCTGCAGGATAGATTCAATAATTAATACCTTGCATATTGTTTTCGTAGTAGTTTGTTGTTGTACAAGGTGCATACATAATATTCTACTTACAAACACTATTAGAGCAAATGTCTCTAATCAATGAATTAAGAGAATGTAGCTATATAATTATCTTATTGTTTTAAAGCTGAATTATAGTAGAGTTTAAAAAATTAATGCTTTCTATCTTGTTATCTTCCTAGTGGTTGTCCATAATACAGGAAGCCAACATAATATCTTGTCCAACCACTATTAGTGCAAATCTTGCTTCTCATAGAATTATGCAGAAGTACAGTATACTTATCTTAACTGTACTGTATATACAAACACACCATGGTTCTTCCTTTGTATCCCCTTTTTTTGTTTAGACCTGTCAAAGATGGGCACTCCATTGTCATTTAACCATTACAGGTGCCTGAACTCAGCAACACAATTGAACACAGTCCAGAAGTCCACAATAATAGTGGTTTATCTAAAGAAGTTGTTGACTAGAGGAATTTATAACTCAACTTATTATTATGGCCCCACATTATATACCTCATTTTTATACTTTTCTACTGGATGGTTAAGACCAAGATAAAGCAAGACCTATATAACAAAAAATGTAGCTTTAGTATATGATGAGGTCAGTGAAGTCCCCTGAGGGTTTATGCTGTAACCCTGTACCTCATTCTGTAGATCCTTTGTCTGTGTCAGCCATGTGGATGAGTCATGGCCATTGCTTGACCAGTTTGATCACTGGGAGAGCCTGAGAGAGAGTTTTCTCTCCATGTGACTCTCCTTAGGCACACTATAGATCACTGATCTCCTTTCCTCTGTGGCTCTGTAATCTCCTTGACCAGAAAATTTGGGGCACAACTGAGTTCCATGATGTTGCAGTCCAGATTCTCCTGTGTCCTGAGCCTTCACTGATCATGAAAGGCCATGGACAAAATGTTGGCTGACATTGAAGCCCTTGCACTTCTCCAATTTTGATCTGTGAACTTAGGTTGTTAACCATCCAGAAAAGCTGATTAGTACCCTGCAGCATATGCATTTCAGTTTGCCCTATCTGACTCAATTATTTTTAGTTGTTGTACATTTCTATTTGTATTCTTTTCACTTCTCATACTAGGGAGACTATATGATATTTGCATATGTGTGTCTGTTTTATTTCACTGATGAGTATATGTTCAAGTGGCATCCACTTCAATATAAATGCTTCAAGTTTATCATTCTTAATAGCTGAGTCATACTTCATTATATAGAAATACCACATCTTTTTCAATCATTCCTCATGTGATGGACATCTTGGTTGTTTCCAAGATTTTTCTATCACAAATCATGCTGCTATAAACATAGGGACACATGTATCACTATGATATGGTGTTTTCAGGTCCTCTGGGAAAATTCCCAGTAGGGGGATAGCCGGCTTGAATGGGATTTTCAGTCCTACTTTTGAAGGAGTATCCACACTAATCTCCACAATAGTTGCACCAGCCTACATTCCAACCAGCAGTGGAGAAGTGTTCCCTTTTCCCCACAAACTCACCAACACTTGTTGTTGGTTGAATTCTTTATGATAGCCATTCTTTCTGGAGTGAGATGGTATCTCAGTGTTGTTTGAATTTGTGTTTCACGGATGGCTAGTGATGTGGACCATTTTTTCATATATTTATTAGCTTCTTTAATTTTGTCCTCTGAGAGGTGTGTATTTATCTCAGATGCCCATTTCTTGATTGGGCCCCAATATGTCTTAGTTCTTTATATATTCTAGAGCACAGATCTTTGTGATTGCTTTATTTTTAGGATTTTTTAGAAATTTGTGGGTTGTCTTTTCACTTTGTTGACAATTTCTTTTGACATGCAGAAACTCGTCAAGAAGAGTTGATCCCAGTTTTTGATTCTTTCAAGTGTTTCCCATGTGAATACATGTTTTTCATGAACTCTTTGTCTACCTCTGTGTCTTCAAGAGTTCTTCCTACTTTCTCTTCCAGGAGATTGAGTGTTTCTGTTTTAATATTTAGATATTTAATCCATTTTGACTTTAGCTTAGTGCATGGTAATAGACATGGGTCAAGTTTTACTTTTCCGTATGTATAAGGCCATGTTTCCCAGCACCATTTATTATGGAGGCTATAATTCTTCCCATAAGCTTGTTTGGCCCCTTTGCCGAAGATCAGGTGGCTGTGTGTATTCACAGAGGCCTCTACATCTTCTAATCGATTCCATTGATCCTCAGGTCTATTTCACTGCCAATAGCATGTCGATTTTATCACAGTGGATTTATAGTATGATTTCAAGTCAGAAATTATGATGCCTCCTACCTTGTCTAAGTTGGCCACGATTGCCTTTGCTATTCTAGGTCTTTTCTGGTTCCAAGTATATTTTAGGAGTGATTTCTCTCTGTGAGGTATGTTTGTAGCAGTTTAATTTCACTGAATTAAATCTGTGAAACAATTTTGGGAGTATGGCCATTTTCACAATGTTGGTTCTTCCTATCCAGGAGCATGGAGTATCTTTCCATTTTCTGAAATCCTCTATTATCTTTTTTCTTAGGGTGTTGTAATTTTCTGTGAAAAGATCTTTGACTTCATTAAGTGAATTCCAAGCTATTTCATTTTCTGTGGTGCTATTGTAAAAGGTATTGTTTCTATTATTTCCCTTTCAGTGTGCTTGTTATCTGTGTAGAGGAATGCTATTGACTTTTGAGTATTAACTTTGTATTTCTGTACCAATTTCTATATCAATTCTTGGTGGAATTGTTTGGGTCTTCCAAGTAAAGTATGGCATCTGCAAATAGTGATAATTTAACTTCTTCGATACCTATTTTTATTTCTTTTATTTCTCCCTCTTTTCTAATATCTGTTGCTAATGATTCCAAAACTATATTGAATAGGAGGAATCATAGATGAGTCCTTGTCTTGTACCTGATCTAAGAGTAAAAGTTTTCAGTTTTTCCCTGTTTAGAATTATAATAGCTGTTGGGTTGTCATAGATGGCTTTTATCAAACTGAGGTAGAGGTCTTCTATACCAATTTTCTGTAGGGTTTTGAACATGAATGAGTGTTGGACTTTGTCAAAGGCTTTCTCTGCATCAGTTGAGATGATCATGTAGGTTTTAGATTTCAGTCTATTAATATAGTGTATTACATTTATAGATTTTCAAATATTGAACCATCCTTGCGTCCCTGGGATGAATCCTACCTGGTCATGGTGTATGATCTTCTTGAAGATTTGCTGCATTGTATTTGCTAGGATTTTATTGAGGATTTTTGCATCTATGTTGATAAGGGAGATTGGCCTGTGCTTCTCTTTCCCTGGTTTTGGAATCAGTACCATACTTCCGTCCAGACATGATTTTGGGAGGACTGTTTCCTTTTCAATTCATTGAAGAGTTTGAGGAGTGTAGGAATTATGTCTTCTATTAATTTGTTGTAGAATTCAGCTGTGAATCCATCAGGACCTGGACTTTTCTTTGTTGGCAGCCTTTTTATTAGATTTTGTATTTTGTTGGCTATTATTGGATTATTGAGAGTTATATCTTCTTGGCTCACTTTTGGTAATTTATACCTTTCTAGGATTCTGTCCATTTCATCTGTGTCTTCTTTTCTGTGAGCGTAAAGATTCTCAACGTAGCTATTGATAATCTTCTGAATTTCTACTGGGTCTGTGATGATTTCACCCTTTTCCTTCCTTATTGCTTATATTTGAATTTTTTCTTTCCTCTTTTTAATGGGGTTGGCTAGGGGCTTATCAACTTTATTTAGTCTTTCAAATAACTGACTTTTTGATTTGTGGACACTTTGAACTGTTTTCTTCATCTCAATTGAATTAATTTCTGCTCTAATCTTTATGTTTTCTTCCGGTCCTTGGGCTCTAGGTTTTGTTTGCTCTTCCTTTTCTAGATGTCAGAGGTGTAACATTAGGGTGTTTATTTGTTCCCATTCTGTTTTCCTAATGTGTGAGTTCATAGCTATGATTTTCCCTCTGAGAAGTGCTTTCATTGCATCCCATAAATTCCATTAAGTTGTGGTTGAATTTTCATTGAATTGTAGATATTGTTGAATTTCTTGTTCAAATTCTTCTGTGACCCATTGATTGCTGAGTAGGGTGTTGTTTAATTTCCAAGAATTTAGTGAGTTTTTCTGGTTACTTTTGCCATTTATTTCCAGTTTCATTGAACTGTGGTTGAATAACATGCATGGGATAATTTCTGTGTTCTTGCATATACTTAAGCATGACCTATGGAGTAGTATGTGGTCTATTTTAGAAAATGACCCATGTGCAGCTGAAAAAAAATGTGTATTCAGCTGTGGTTGGGTGGAACACTCTGTATATGTCCACTAGATCCATTTGTTCCAAGCTCTGGTTCAGTTCTGCTACTTCCTTGCTAATTTTTTGTCTGGTTGACCTATGTTTTTGAGATAAGGGAGTGTTAAGGTCTTCTGTTAAGATTGTAGTCTTGGATATTAGATTTTCCATGTCCATTAAGATTTGTCTTACATAGTTGGGTGCTCCTGTATTTGGTGAATAGATATTTATGAGTGTTACCACTTCCTCTTGAATTTTTCCCCTGACCAATAAATATATAGTGACCTTCTTTGTGTCATTTGATCATTCTTGCTTTGAAGTTGAGACTGTCTGAGACCAGAATTGCTACTCTTGCTTTTTTCTGAGGTGCTGGGGCATGTAGTATTGTTTTCCATCCTTTGACTTTAAGCCTATGCATGTCCTTTTGAGTTAAGTGTGTTTATTGTACACAGCATATTGTTGGATTTTCTTTTCTAATCCTCTGTGCCAGTCTATTTCTCTTAATTAGTGAATTGAATCCATTTACATTGATGGTTACAATTGAAATGTGTTGACTTAACAATTGTCATGGTATTTTCCTGCTGTTGTTTACTCCTTTTCATCCTGTATTTAATTATTTTCCTTACTTAGTGGGTTCCTTCCATTCTCATTTCTGGAGGTCTGATCATTGTGGTCTCTCTCTAGAACTGTTTCAGTAGCCTGTGTAGGGATGGCTTTGTCATCATGAAATTCTTTAGTTGTTCTTTGTTGTGGAAGTAGTTTACTTCTCCATCAAACTTGAAAAAGAGTTTTCCAGGTATAATAGTTTGGGCTGGAATTTGTTTTCATACAGGATTTGATGAACTCTGCTCCATGCTATCCTTGCCTTCATGGTTTGTGTAGAGAAGTCAGCTGTAATTCTGATGGGTTTTCCTTTGAATGTGATCTGCTTCTTCTCTCTAGCAGCTTTCAGTGTATTATTCTTCTATTGGATTTTGGGAATCTTGACTATTATATGTCTCGTTGTGTTTTTACTTGGGTTGAAGTTATTTGATGTTCTGTATGCTTTGGTTACCTGAATGTTGGATTGTTTCCTCATATTTGGGCAGTTTTCTGCTATTACTTCTGCCCGTATTCTTTTTATATCATTTGTATTGACTCCTTGATTCTCATTGACGGCAATTAATCTCCCATTGTTCATCCTGGTGTCATCTTGCAAGTGATGGATTATTTTTTCCTGCATTTTCATTGTTTTTAAGAGATCCTTTCTCACCTTTTCACTAGCTGCCCCAGCCTCTTCAAGATCTGAAACTCTGTCTTCACTTTCACTCAAATGGTTTTGTAGACTTGTGATTGAGATTTTTAGTTCTTCTATATATCTTTGACTCTGCTTCATGCATTCTGTTTCTTTTCTGTATTGTTTATTCCAGGAATCCATCATATTTTTGATCACCTCTATTTTTTTAATCCATGTCTTCTTTAGAGGTAGCTATTAATTCTTTTACTGCAGATTTTTTTCCAAATTGGGTTTCCTCTACATATTTCTGGAATTGGATTCTCTACTTCAGATGCTATGATTTCAAAGAATTGTTCTTTATTTCAGAAATTATTTCTCCTTTGAATTCCTCTTTACCTTTCTGCTGTTGTTTCTTTGCTTGTATTGCTATTAATTCATATGTTTCAGCTGGAATAGTGTTCTTTGCACTTGTTCTGGGTGGGCACTGGGTTTCCCCCATACATTTCTAGATTTGATTCATTACTTAGGATGTTATGTATTCAAATATTTCTTTTTTTATTTCAGGCATTAATTCTGGTCTGAGTTCCTCTATACCTTTCTGCTGTTGTTTCTTTATTTCTGACTCTGTTAATTCATTGAAATGAATTCAGCTGAAATGTCTGAGCTAGTGTCCTCTGTACTTATTGGTGGACTCGAGGCCTGAGATTGCCTTTTGCTCCCTGTCTTTGTCATTTTGTATAGCACTGACCTCTGACCTTTGGTGTAGAGCTTTGGTGCAGTTACGACCCTAGCACACAATGAGATTCAGGTGCAAGTTTATTAAGTTTGAGATTATCCAGTTGTGCCTGGCCTGGACCTAGCTGTTGTGTTCAGATCCATTTTGCTGCAGCTCTCCTGGTACAACTGTTAGCCTGTGGTTCCCCTCTGTTGGGACCCTGGTCTAGGGAGCTCTGAACAGAAGCTCCCACACATTCACCAAGCCAGGAGAGGGTGGATCTGGGGCTGGGAGAGTCACAAAAATACTTTTTTTCCCCCACATTCATCAATGTTTTATTTTTTTTTTTGTTTTATTGAAGTACAAATATCAATGAGACAGTTTCAAGACACATTAACAGGACAGATTCGATAAATTAATACATTACAAACAGTTTTCATAATGTTTTGGTATTGTACAAGGTGCATACATGATATTATACTTACAGACATTATTATAGCAGATGTCTCTTATCAATAAATTAAGAGAGTGTAGCTGTTTATGTATCTCATTTTTTATACCTGAATTATATCACAGATTCAATAATTAATACTTTCTACCTTGTTATTCTCCTAGTGGTTGTCCATAGTACTAGTAGCTA